>JAODAL010004737.1:0-152335 GCA_025379985.1 Phyllomedusa bahiana
TTGCAGACAGATGCCTCAGAAGTAGGCTTAGGGGCAGTCTTATCCCAAAGGATTAACGGGGAAGAGCACCCGATCGTGTACCTCAGCCGGAAACTGTCGGCGGCTGAAAAAAATTACGCCATTGTGGAGAGAGAATGTCTGGCCCTGAAGTGGGCCATTGAGTCACTTCGATATTACCTGGTGGGAAGACAGTTTAGGGTGATTACAGATCACTCCCCGCTAAAATGGATGTCCCAAAATAAAGGGAAGAACGCGAGGGTGACCCGGTGGTTCCTGGCACTACAGGACTTTAAATTCTGCGTCGAACACCGTCCTGGGTCCCAGCAGGCAAACGCCGACGCATTGTCTAGAGTGCACAGTTTCGGGGCACAAGGTGCTCCGCCCCACAGGTCTGAGCAGAGGGGGGGGGATATGTAAGGTGGCAACAGCAGGAAGGGTATATAATGGTGTATATATCCCAGCCAGGGTCCTCGCATATTCCTTCAGATGCCCAGACACATGCCCCCAAGGTAAGGAGCCTTGGGGGAATGAAAGGCCAATATTAGATAGGTGTCGACAGTATAGACTGTCGACATATGTTTAACGGTTAATGTTAGTTTGGCTTTCAGCCATTCCCGGGTCGGCCTTTCATTGGGAGTGAGCATAGAGCAGGGTGGGTGCTCACTCCCCATGGATCCACTCCCCGAGGTTCCACTCCAGGTTTTACCTGGAATATATAAGTCAGCAGGGAAGCTGACTGGAGGAGACTACAACTCCCAGGCTACCTTTAAGTCTGGAGAGGAGACACGCTGGAGATCCAGCAGGAAACTTACAAGCTGATAGTAAGTTGGTCCTTTGTTAGTTAGAGCCCAGACGGGCAGGCGTTTGTTTTGTTTATGTCGGTGCATGCCTTGCACTTGTTGTTTTTTTTGTTTGCTGCTTAAATAAAATACAGAGGCCCTGTATTTTTGCACCCGAAGATCTGTCTCTGTCTCTGCCTGAAAACACACGTGTGCCAAGATCCCAGAGCCGCTAAAGCTCACACTGGCAACAGAGGGGGCACTACCTGGCTAACAATGGGGGCACTACCTGGCTAACAATGGGGGCACAACCTGGCTACAATGGGGGGACTACCTGGCTAACAATGGGGGCACTACCTGGCTACAATGGGGGGCACTACCTGGCAACAATGGGGGCACTACCTGGCTAACAATGGCACTACCTGGCTACAATGGGGCGCACTACCTGGCTAAGAATGGGGGCACTACCTGGCTACAATGGGGGGTCTACCTGGCAACAATGGGGCACTACCTGGCAACAGAGAGGGCTCTACCTGGCTAACAATGGGGGCACTACCTGGCTAACAATGGGGGGCACTACCTGGCTACAATGGTGGGGCAACTACCTGCTACAATGGGGGGCACTACCTGGCTACTAATGGGGGCACTACCTGGCTACTAATGGCGGCACTACCTGGCTACCGATGGGGGCACTACCTGGCAAACAATGGGGGCATCTACCTGGCAACAGAGGGGGCACTACCTGGAAAGCAATAGGGGCATCTACCTGGCCAACAGAGGGGGCACTACCTGGCCAACAGAGGGGGCACTACCTGGCCAACAGAGGGGGCATCTACCTGGCCAACAGAGGGGGCATCTACCTGGCCAACAGAGGGGGCATCTACCTGGCAAACAATGGGGGCACTACCTGGCAAACAATGGGGGCACTACCTGGCAAACAATGGGGGGCATCTACCTGGCTACAGAGAGGGCATCTATTTGGCTACAAGGGGGCATCTACCTGCCTGTAAGGGGCACTACCTGGTTATGCGAGGCTACTTCCTGGCTATAAGGGCATCTACCTGGCTTTCTTCCAAAGCCGTTATGCAGTTAGGTGGAGTAGGTGTGGCTTTTTGAAGGGGCGTGGCATACCGTCAAGATGGGCGTGTCCATGCAAATTTTTGCCGCGGCGCGCTATGCGCGACGCCCACTGCTGTCTCCTGCTTTTTCATTTTCAAAAGTTGGCAACTGTGATATACACTTGTAATGATGCGCTATGCGCCTAACACATATACACTTGTAATGATGTCCTATGCACCTAACACATATACACTTGTAATGATGCACCTAACACATATACACTTGTAATGATGCACCTAACACATATACACTTGTAATGATGTGCTATGCACCTAACACATATACACTTGTAATGATGCGCTATGCGCCTAACACATATACACTTGTAATGATGCGCTATGCACCTAACACATATACACTTGTAATGATGCGCTATGCGCCTAACACATATACACTTGTAATGATGTGCTATGCGCCTATCACATATACACTTGTAATGATGCGCTATGCGCCTAACACATATACACTTGTAATGATGTGCTATGCACCTAACACATATACACTTGTAATGATGAGCTATGTGCCTAACACATATACACTTGTAATGATGTGCTATGCGCCTAACACATATACACTTGTAATGATGCGCTATGTGCCTAACACATATACACTTGTAATGATGTGCTATGTGCCTAACACATATACACTTGTAATGATGTGCTATGCACCTAACACATATACACTTGTAATGATGCGCTATGTGCCTAACACATATACACTTGTAATGATGTGCTATGCACCTAACACATATACACTTGTAATGATGTGCTATGCACCTAACACACATATACACTTGTAATAATGTGCTATGCGCCTAACACATATACACTTGTAATGATGCGCTATGTGCCTAACACATATACACTTGTAATGATGTGCTATGTGCCTAACACATATACACTTGTAATGATGCGCTATGCACCTAACTCATATACACTTGTAATGATGTGCTATGCGCCTAACACATATACCCTTGTAATGATATGCTATGCGCCTAACACATATACACTTGTAATGATGCGCTATGCGCCTAACACATATACACTTGTAATGATGCTCCATGCACCTAACCCCTATACACTTTTAATGATGCGCTTAACACATATACCCTTGTAATGATGTGCTATGCGCCTAACACATATACCCTTGTAATGATGCGCTATGCGCCTAACACATACACACTTGTAATGATGCGCCATGCACCTAACACATATACCCTTGTAATGATGCGCTATGCGCCTAACACATACACACTTGTAATGATGTGCTATGCACCTAACACATATACACTTGTAATGATGCGCTATGCACCTAACACATATACACTTGTAATGATGTGCTATGCGCCTAACACATATACACTTGTAATGATGCGCTATGCACCTAACACATATACACTTGTAATGATGCGCTATGTGCCTAACACACATACACTTGTAATGATGCGCTATGCGCCTAACACATATACACTTGTAATGATGTGCTATGCACCTAACACATATACACTTGTAATGATGCGCTATGCGCCTAACACATATACACTTGTAATGATGCGCTATGCGCCTAACACATATACACTTGTAATGATGCGCTATGCGCCTAACACATATACACTTGTAATGATGCGCTATGCGCCTAACACATATACACTTGTAATGATGGGCTATGCACCTAATACATATACACTTGTAATGATGCCCTATGTGCCTAACACATATACACTTGTAATGATGCGCTATGCATCTAAAACATATACACTAGTAATGATGTGCTCAGCGTCTCAATAGCTGAATTTCGTTATGGAGGCGCACAGCGCATCATTTTTAGGCGCATTATGTTTACTATGCATGGTACACCTGACGCCAGATTTTTGACTTTCTGATGCACTTTACACTTACTTAATACACCTAAAAACTGACGTAGCACCGCCAATTTTCGGAAATCTAATTTGCGATCTATCTAAGTTTCTATTAACCGCTTCCTTCTCTGTTATCAATTCCTTTCTATTCCTGTGTCCCAATATCATTTCAGCTGTATAAAGGGTCCACTTTGGAGATTTCCGAGCTGCTTGTTATAAGTTCAAAATCCTTATTCAAAGAAACCGGGTCAAAACAAATCTGTTTTGCCCTAATTACTTCTCCTATTGGGACAGGGCTGATTGTATGCTTGGGATGAGCACTAGTTGCATGTAATGTGGTGTTTCCTGCTGTCTCTTTTCTATGAAAGGTTGAAATCCCCTCGTGATCCTGAGACTTTAAAGTGATGTCTAAAAAAATGAATCGAAACATTGCTAAAGTTGTCAATAAATGTGAGATGACACATTGTTAATATACAATAAGAAATCCTTAATCTCCACTTTTGACCCAGTCCACACTAGTAATGTCGTCTATGTATCTGCCATAGTAACATATGTGTGTGAAAAAAGTCGTCTATGTATCTGCCATAGTAACATATGTGTGTGAAAAAATTGTCTATGTATCTGCCATAGTAACATATTTGTATGAAAAAATTGTCTATGTATCTGCCATAGTAACATGTGTGTGTGAAAAAAGGATTGTCCAGAGAAAAATAGACTTCTCCTCCCACCAGGCCTTGTACAAGTCGCCCAAAGAGGGGGAGAATTTAGAACTCATCGCGGCTCCCTGGATTTGTACATAAAACTCACGATTGAATGAGAAAAAATGATGTTTTCAACAGATATGTTACTATTTCAATGATACATTCAATGAATTCCTCTTTACATGTACTAGAATTATAGAAATGATGTACCAAAGCAGAAACAACAAGGTCATGTGGAAAACCAGAGTACAAAGTACTAACATCACACCGCAACCAAAAGAAGGGTTCTTGCCAGTGAAAACATTCAAAAGTTCGTAATATTTGTTTGCTGTTTTTTCTCGGTGAGCAGACGGCTAAAGGTTGTAGTGAGTCGTCAATCCATGAACAGACGCACTCACTGAGCGAGCCCATTCCCGATATGACCGGTCTCAAGGGTGGCGGGGCGGCGGATTGATATATCAATAGCCTGCCACTTTGAAACCATTGGATTAAGTGAGAGCGTGGAGGGAACTCTCGTAGCAGACTGGGCAGAGCATGTTCATTCATTTGTCGCTTTGATGCTATAAGCTGTACAATGTAAAATGCCATAATGTACATAGAGTATATACGTCTCAAGAGCTGACGCGTTTCGGGCATCTCAGTGTTCATAAATGCATTTACGCCTATTACATGCGAGAAATCTCGCGCATGTTAACATCTCAAATGCATCTAAACACGTTGCATCGTTTCACCAGGGGGATATATCTAGATACAGTTTCTTTGGAATAGAGCTCTAGAGGAGGAAATCTAACACAATTATTGTTACGTTGGGAAACCTTCTGGATCTTTACTTTAGGAACCAGAACGCCCCATGGTTTAAATGACAGCAACGATTTGTTATACCGCTATTAAGTGCTTTATTACTTCCATGGTTTATTCTTATGTTATATATATATATATATATATATATATAATATATAATATATATATATATATATATATATATATATATATATATATATATATATATATATATATATATGTATGTATATATATATATATATATATATGTGTGTGTGTGTGTGTGTGTTTTGCTCTGAAATTTAGACTACACTTGGGTTTAATTCTATGTCTATGATTATATCATATCAGTTTGAAATGGTATGCTTCGACTAAGGGCTGGGAAGCCCGAAACGCGTCAGCCCATGACGTATATACTCTATGTACATTATACGTGCATCGTCCACATATCTACACCAAGCAGATCCTTGTGTAGGTAAAATATGCTTTCTTTCAAAAGACAACATGAATAGATTTGCATAATCAGGTGTATGTCGCTTGATCCTACAGACACGTGTTACTACATCCCATCTATTCCATTGTTTTGATAACCTACAGATGGAAGATTGGGCACATGAGACTACTACTTCCTCTAGAGAAAAAGAGAGACATTCTCTCTGCAGTGATTAAGAACCTCTCTTAGTGGCTCTCTATTCTAGTTCATAGAGGCCATTAATCTCCCTGCAGCAGCTCTCTGTTTTGGTTCATATAAGTCATGAATCTCCCTGCAGCAGCTCTCTGTTTTGGTTCATAGGGGCCATGAATCTCCATGCAGCAGCTCTCTGTTCTAGTTCATATAAGCCATGAATCTCCCTGCAGCAGCTCTCTGTTCTAGTTCATATAAGTCATGAATCTCCCTGCAGCAGCTCTCTGTTTTGGTTCATATAAGCCATGAATCTCCCTGCAGCAGCTCTCTGTTCTAGTTCATATAAGCCATGAATCTCCCTGCAGCAGCTCTCTGTTCTAGTTCATATAAGTCATGAATCTCCCTGCAGCAGCTCTCTGTTCTAGTTCATATAAGTCATGAATCTCCCTGCAGCAGCTCTCTGTTCTAGTTCATATAAGCCATGAATCTCCCTGCAGCAGCTCTCTGTTCTAGTTCATATAAGCCATGAATCTCCCTGCAGCAGCTCTCTGTTCTAGTTCATAGGGGTCATGAATCTCCCTGCAGCAGCTCTGTTCTAGTTCATATAAGCCATGAATCTCCCTGCAGCAGCTCTCTGTTTTGGTTTATAGAGGCCATGAATCTCCCTGCAGAAGCTCTCTGTTCTAGTTCATAGAGGCCATGAATCTCCCTGCAGCAGCTCTCTGTTCTAGTTCATAGAGGCCATGGATCTCCCTGCAGAAACTCTCTGTCCTAGTTCATAGGGGCCATGAATCTTCCTGCAGCAGCTCTCTGTTCTGGTTCATAGAGGCCATGAATCTCCCTGCAGCAGCTCTCTGTTCTGGTTTATAGGGGCAATTAATCTCCCTGCAGCAGCTCTCTGTACTAGTTGTTAAGGGTCATGAATCTTCCTGCAGCAATTCTCTGTATTAATACAGACCATGAAGATCGCTGCAGCAGCGCTCTGTCCTAGTTCATAGGGGCCATGAATCTTCCTGCAGCAGCTCTCTGTTCTGGTTCATAGAGGCCATGAATCTCCCTGCAGCAGCTCTCTGTCCTAGTTCATAGGGGCCATGAATCTTCCTGCAGCAGCTCTCTGTTCTAGTTCATAGAGGCCATGGATCTCCCTGCAGCAGCTCTCTGTTCTGGTTTATAGGGGCCATTAATCTCCCTGCAGCAGCTCTCTGTACTAGTTGTTAAGGGTCATGAATCTTCCTGCAGCAATTCTCTGTATTAATACAGACCATGAATCTCCCTGCAGCAGCTCTCTGTTCTAGTTCATAGAGGCCATGAATCTCCCTGCAGAAGCTCTCTGTTCTAGTTCATAGAGGCCATGGATCTCCCTGCAGAAGCTCTCTGTCCTAGTTCATAGAGGCCATGAATCTCCCTGCAGCAGCTCTCTGTTCTGGTTTATAGGGGCCATTAATCTCCCTGCAGCAGCTCTCTGTACTAGTTGTTAAGGGTCATGAATCTTCCTGCAGCAATTCTCTTTATTAATACAGACCATGAATCTCCCTGCAGCAGCTCTCTGTCCTAGTTCATATAAGCCATGAATCTCCCTGCAGCAGCTCTCTGTTTTGGTTTATAGGGGCCATGAATCTCCCTGCAGCAGCTCTCTGTTCTAGTTCATAGAGGCCATGATATCCCTGCAGCAGCTCTCTGTTCTAGTTCATAGAGGCCATGAATCTCCCTGCAGCGGCTCTCTGTTCTGTACTATTATTATTACCATTATGTAATAGTTAATGTAATTAAATAATAAACAAATCAATCAATAAAAATAACTAAACTAATTTATAAAATAAGTTCTTAATATCAACTATTATTTATTAATTAATTTCAACTGTGCCTATATATGTATATGTATATATACACATATCTATAACAATGAAATAAAATGCTAATAATAAAAATGTTAACAATAATAATACAGCTTATAATCATAATAATTTTTATGACTAATACGTCTATTGTTAATAATATGTTGTTTAATACAAATATAAATAAAATAAATAAATATTTATGATTTACGCATAAAATATCATTAATAAATTGACAATTTTTTAATATATATAATTTTTTTTATACTTTTTAACATAAATAATAGATCCCTACAGATGTCAGAATTACCTGGCTTTCCAAATATGTTGAGAATGATAGATCCTGGAGAGCTGGACAGTTTCAAGCCTTCCAAGTTGCCTGATTTCCCTCTGTGTGAAATTTGGTGCCGATTGATCCAGTTGTTTGGCTGTGCATAAAGAACCTATGGGGCTCACAGTGAGTTCCCACTATTTTAAAGAGCAGTTAACCCTGGAGTGCTGAATCCTGGCGTTGAAGCAGCTGATTTACCTATGTGCCAGATTTGGTGCAGATTGGTCCAGTTAATGGCTCTGCATGAGGAACAGACGTCAGAAATCCATTTGTAAATATTTATATCAAATAAATAAAAATCACAATATTATTCATAACGTGAGAGTTAATGAAATGTAATTGAATAATAAATTAATGTAATTATAAAATGTAACCTATTATTAAGACCGTTAGATATGCTCATAATAAGCATCAAAATCCAGCCCCCTCCCACCTAAGTCAATGATGTTTTCTGTCGCCTCCTCTTGCCGCTTTATGAACGTGCTCGATACCAACGGATGAACAGCTGGATACATCATGCAGGATTCATAGCCCCCCGATAGACTAGGTTGTGCTATTCTAACCTTCAGATTGCAGCTTATAGCCCTCTTTACACTCTGCACCATAGACTGCCAGAGCCGCATTGCAGGTAATAACCTAGTGAATCCCCCGCTCGCCTCCATCTATCGCGCCCTGAGGTACATTCGTTTGTTCCGCATACTTTCACACTTTGCAACCACTTTCTATTTTTCTGCCATTTCCTTATCCACTTGTGCAAACATAACT
Organism: Phyllomedusa bahiana; assembly: GCA_025379985.1. Classification (NCBI taxonomy): domain Eukaryota; kingdom Metazoa; phylum Chordata; class Amphibia; order Anura; family Hylidae; genus Phyllomedusa; species Phyllomedusa bahiana. The sequence continues at coordinate 8,794 of JAODAL010004737.1, forward strand.
GAGAGATAACAATGTCTTAAAGTAGGTAGTTTCATGCAGAAAGATTACACCCACGGCCAGGGGCTTAACTAGAGAGGGCTGTGCCCCAAAAATAACTGTTAAATGGACCCTTTCCCCAACCATTAACATTTATAAGTACCTCTCAATAATTGTCACTCAGTTACCAGGTAAAACCCCTATATGAGGAGCAAATATCCCAGCATACATATTACTGCCATACTGATACAGAGCAAAACCCACTATACTAAGACCAACATTACCAAAAATGCAACTACATATGGACCAAACATTATCGTCAGAACATAATCACATAGCACCACCATTTATGTGGTCATGGTGTGGCGGTATTATTCAGTCACTATGTGGTGGTGATATGTGGTCATGTTGTTGCAGTATTATTCAGTCTCTATATAGTGGTGATAGGTGGTCATGGTGTGGAGGTATTTTTCAGGCACTATGTGGTGTTGACATGTTGTCATGGTGTGGAGGTATTATTCAGTCACTATGTGGTGGTGACATGTAGTCATAGTGTGGAGGTATTATTCAGTCACTGTGGTGGTGATATGTGGTCATGTTGTTGCAGTATTATTCAGTCTCTATATAGTGGTGATAGGTGGTCATGGTGTGGAGGTATTTTTCAGGCACTATGTGGTGGTGACATGTGGTCATGGTGTGGAGGTATTATTCAGGCACTAAGTGGTGGTGACATGTAGTCATAGTGTGGAGGTATTATTAAGTCACTATGTGGTGGTGATATGTGATCATGTTGTTGGGGTATTATTCAGACACTATGTGGTTATAGTGTGATTGTATTATATATAGTTAAAAATAGAATCATGGTGCTTACTATAAAAAAAAATCCTTTGCAGACAATATAAAGTGCCATATTAAAGGTTTATTATATAAAACTTCATAAAAGAGCTTAAAAACCTTTTGCACTCATGAGAAAACTGTGTTTCTCGCCACACACTGTGCAGTTTTTGTTTGCTATGTGTAGTGACTCCTCTTACTATGGCTGGACTGAGGGGCAACAGATCCGTCCTATTTCATGTAGAACTAGTACTTTTTATAGTTTTTATGCTAGTCCTGAGTATAGAGAGGAGGTGTCTGGCACATGTGACGATGCGGATCATGTCATCTAGTAAAGGTGCTCTAGTAGTGTGGTTCTCGCTACATGACCCATGTTCTCCTGAAATTCAGCTCATGGACAGATGTCCTGACATTTTTTTTTAGAATTTGGTGGCATAATTCAGAATTTGTGCTGTCCTAGATGCAGCAAAACAGGCCTAAAATAGAATACTACTATTACCATGTGTCACAGATGGTACTGTATGATCTATGATACTAGTACCATTGTGTGTAACAGATGGTATGATCCATGATATTACCACCACCGTGTGTCACAGATGGTATGATTTATGATACTGCCACCATCATGTGTCACAGATGGTATGATTTATGATACTGCCACCATCACCGTGTGTCACAAATGGCATGATCCATGATATTAACACCACCATGTGTCACAGATGGTATGATCCATGATACTACCACCACCATGTGTCACAGATGGTATGATTCATAATACTATACCTACTGTGTGTATGAGGTATTTTCCAAATATATGCTTTCAGCCGCTTGCAACCTACCTTGCATTTGCCATGCAGTTGTTCCTGTTTGCTTCGCCATACTGTATGCACCATGTGGCCGCCTCTGATCCTCTGGCTACTTTGGGAGGCGCGGCCGTATACTGCTTATCCTGTGTAAGTTCTGCTGATTGTGGCTTCTCCAGTCAATCCTCTTCCACCTGGTGCTTTATTAAGCAGTCTCTCCCTCACCTCTGGGCCTGACCCTTGCTTAGCACCTCATCTGTGCTTGGGTCCTGTCCAGTCTGTCTGTGTCCTGGTTTATGTTCAGTCCTGTGTTTCTAGTCTATGTTCCTGTGATGTTTGTCTTGGCTTCTATCGGTCTAGTCTGTGTTCTGTTGGGTCCGTGTCTGTCTGTCTGGTCTGTGTTCTGTTGGGTCCTTGCCTGTCTGGTCTGTGTTCTGTTGGGTCCATGTCTGTCTGGTCTGTGTTCTGTTGGGTCCTTGTCTTTCTCTCTGGATTGTGTTCTGTTGGGTCCTTGTCTGTCTGGTCTGTGTTCTGTTGGGTCCTTGTCTGTCTGGTCTGTGTTCTGTTGGGTCCTTGTCTGTCTGGTCTGTGTTCTGTTGGGTACTTGTCTGTCTGTCTGGTCTGTGTTCTGTTGGGTCCTTGTCTGTCTGGTCTGTGTTCTGTTGGGTCCTTGTCTGTCTGTCTGGTCTGTGTTCTGTTGGGTCCTTGTCTGTCTGTCTGGTTTGTGTTCTGTTGGGTCCTTGTCTGTCTGTCTGGTCTGTGCTCTTTTGGGTCCTTGTCTGTCTGTCTGGTCTGTGTTCTGTTGGGTCCTTGTCTGTCTGGTCTGTGTTCTGTTGGGTCCTTGTCAGTCTGTCTGGTCTGTGTTCTGTTGGGTCCTTGTCTGTCTGTCTGGTTTGTGTTCTGTTGGGTCCTTGTCTGTCTGTCTGGTCTCTGTTCTGTTGGGTCTGTGTCTGTCTGTCTGGTCTGTGTTCTGTTGAGTCCTTGTCTGTCTGTCTGGTCTGTGTTCTGTTGGGTCCTTGTCCGTCTGTCTGGTCTGTGTTCTGTTGGGTCCTTGTCTGTCTGTCTGGTCTGTGTTCTGTTGGGTCCTTGTCTGTCTGTCTGGTCTGTGTTCTGTTGGGTCCTTGTCTGTCTGGTCTGTGTTCTGTTGGGTCCTTGTCTGTCTGTCTGTGTTCTGTTGGGTCCTTGTCTGTCTGGTCTGTGTTCTGTTGGGTCCTTGTCTGTCTGTCTGTGTTCTGTTGGGTCCTTGTCTGTCTGTCTGGTCTGTGTTCTGTTGGGTCCTTGTCCGTCTGTCTGGTCTGTGTTCTGTTGGGTCCTTGTCTGTCTGTCTGGTCTGTGTTCTGTTGGGTCCTTGACTATCTGTCTGGTCTGTGTTCTGTTGGGTCCTTGTCTGTCTTTCTGGTCTCTGTTCTGTTGGGTCCTTGTCTGTCTGTCTGTCTGTGTTCTGTTGGGTCCTTGTCTGTTTGTCTGGTCTGTGTTCTGTTGGGTCCTTGTCTGTCTGTCTGGTCTGTGTTCTGTTGGGTCCTTGTCCGTCTGTCTGGTCTGTGTTCTGTTGGGTCCTTGTCTGTCTGTCTGGTCTGTGTTCTGTTGGGTCCTTGACTATCTGTCTGGTCTGTGTTCTGTTGGGTCCTTGTCTGTCTGTCTGGTCTGTTTTCTGTTGGGTCCTTGTCTGTCTGTCTGGTCTGTTTTCTGTTGGGTCCTTGTCTGTCTGTCTGGTCAGTGTTCTGTTGGGTGCTTGTCTGTCTGTCTGGTCTGTGTTCTGTTGGGTCCTTTTCTGTCTGTCTGGTCAATGTTCTGTTGGGTCCTTCTCTGTCTGTCTGGTCAGTGTTCTGTTGGGTCCTTGTCTGTCTGTCTGGTCAGTGTTCTGGTGTCCAGGAGTGTAGTATCCCAGTCTCAGGTGTGTAGGAGTGTAGTATCCCAGTCTCTGGTGTGTAGGAGTGTAGTATCCCAGTCTCAGGTGTCCAGGAGTGTAGTATCCCAGTCTCAGGTGTCCAGGAGTGTAGTATCCCAGTCTCTGGTGTCCAGGAGTGTAGTATCCCAGTCTCAGGTGTCCAGGAGTGTAGTATCCCAGTCTCTGGTGTGTAGGAGTGTAGTATCCCAGTCTCTGGTGTGTAGGAGTGTAGTATCCCAGTCTCAGGTGTCCAGGAGTGTAGTATCCCAGTCTCAGGTGTGTAGGAGTGTAGTATCCCAGTCTCAGGTGTGTAGGAGTGTAGTATCCCAGTCCCTGGTGTCCAGGAGTGTAGTATCCCAGTCTCAGGTGTCCAGGAGTGTAGTATCCCAGTCTCAGGTGTGTAGGAGTGTAGTATCCCAGTCTCAGGTGTGTAGGAGTGTAGTATCCCAGTCTCTGGTGTGTAGGAGTGTAGTATCCCAGTCTCAGGTGTCCAGGAGTGTAGTATCCCAGTCCCTGGTGTCCAGGAGTGTAGTATCCCAGTCTCTGGTGTCCAGGAGTGTAGTATCCCAGTCTCTGGTGTGTAGGAGTGTAGTATCCCAGTCCCTGGTGTCCAGGAGTGTAGTATCCCAGTCCCTGGTGTCCAGGAGTGTAGTATCCCAGTCTCAGGTGTCCAGGAGTGTAGTATCCCAGTCTCAGGTGTGTAGGAGTGTAGTATCCCAGTCTCAGGTGTCCAGGAGTGTAGTATCCCAGTCTCAGGTGTCCAGGAGTGTAGTATCCCAGTCTCTGGTGTCCAGGAGTGTAGTATCCCAGTCTCAGGTGTGTAGGAGTGTAGTTTACCAGTCTCAGGGGTGTATGAGTGTAGTATCCCAGTCTCAGGTGTGTAGGAGTGTAGTATCCAGTCTTGTTGTAGAGTGTAGTATCCAGCCTCGGTGTCACGAGTGTAGTATCCCAGTCTCAGGTGTTAGGAGGTAGTATCCCATCTCGGTGTCCAGGAGTTAGATCCCTCTCAGGTTGTAGGAGTGTAGTATCCCAGTCCTGTGTGTAGAGTGTAGTATCCCAGTCTCAGTTGTCCAGGAGTGTAGTATCCGTCTAGGTGTCAGATGTAGTATCCCTGCTGTAGAGTGTAGTATCCCGGTCTCAGGTGTGTAGGAGTGTAGTATCCCGCTCAGGGTGTGGAGTGTAGACCCCAGTCTCAGGTTTGGAGTGAGTACCCCATCTCGGTGTCCAGGGTGTATATCCAGCTCAGGGCCCGGGGTGTAGTATCCCGTCCCCAGCCAGTGTATTTTATCCCGCCCCTGGTGTTGGTTAGTTTTTACCGCCCTCGGGTGTCCGGGAGTGTAGTACCCCAGTCTCGGTGTGTGGAGTGTAGATCCAGTCTAGGTGTCCAGGATGTAGTTCCCGTCTCATTTTGTGTGGAGTGTAGTACCCCAGTCTCTGGTTTCCAGGAGTGTAAATCCCAGTCTCGGTGTGTAGGAGTGTGTACCCCAGTCTGGGGTGTCCAGGAGTGTAGTATACCAGCTAGGTGTGTAGAGTTAGACCCGTCTCGGTGGTGGAGTGTGTTTCCCCAGTTCAGGGGGGTCCGGGAGTGTAGTATACAAGCTCGTGTCCGGAGTGTAGTTCCAGTCTCAGGTGGTGGAGTTTTTTTAACCTTGGTGTCCAGGAGTTTTTAGTTTCCCGCCCGGGGTGTGTTAGGAGTGTAGTATCCCATCTCGGTTCCAGGGGGAGTACCCCTCCGGTGTGTAGGATGTAGTACCCCGTCTTGGTGTGTAGGAGTGTAGTATACCGTTCAGGTGTCCGGAGGGGTTTTCCCCAGTTTTGGTTTTGGGTGGGAGTTAGTTTCCGTCCCTGGTGTCCGGGGGTGTATATCCCGTCCCGGCCTCCAGGAGGGGTGTTCCCCCCCCGGGGTGTCCGGAGTGTAAAATTTCCCAGTCTCGGGGTGTCCGGGTGTAAAATCCCGTCCCGGCCTCCAGGAGGTAGTATCAGTCTCGGGGGGTTGGGTTAGTATACCAGTCTCAGGTGTCCGGAGTGGTATCCAGTTCAGGTGTCCGGGGGTTTTTGATCCCGTCTCAGGTCCAGCGGTAGTATCCCAGTCTTTGGTGTGGGGGGTTTTGTATACCTCCGGGTTTGTGTGGAGTGTGTATACATCTTGGTGGTGGGAGTGATATCCCAGTCTCGGGTGTTGGGGGGGATAGTACCCCGTCTCGAGTCCAGGGTGTATTCCCGTTCAGGTTCCAGGAGTGTAGTATCCAGTCTCAGGTGTGTGGGTGTAGTCCCAGCCCAAGGTGTGTAGGGGTGTAGTATCCCAGTCTCAGGTGTCCAGGAGTGTAGTATCTAGCCGGTGTTTTAGGGTGATTTATACCAGTCTCAGGTGTGTGGAGTGTAGTACCCCAGTTCGGTTCCAGGGGTGAGTATCCCGTCCGGTGTAAAGGAGTTAGTATCCCGTCTCAGTGGCAGGAGTGTAGTATCCCGTTCAGGGGTGTAGGAGTGAGTATCCCAGTCCTGGTGTCAGGAGTGTAGTACCCTTTCCGGTGTTAGGGTGTAGTATCCCAGCTCAGGTTTGGGGGGGAGTGTAGTACCCCAGTCTCGGGTTTGTCCAGGAGTGTAGTATCCCCAGCTCTGGTGTGTGGAGGTGTATCCCAGTCCCTGGTGTGAGGAGTGGGGGTATCCCAGTCTCGGGTGCCCGGGTTTAGTATCCCATCCCGGTGCCCCGGAGTGTAGTTCCAGTTTTGGTGCCCAGGGGAAAAGATCCCGTCCCTGGTGCCAGGATGTAGTTCCCAGTCTCAGGTGTGTGGAGTGTGTGTCCCAGTCCCCTTTTGTAGGAGTGTAGTATTCATTCAGGTGCCCAGGAGTGAGTACCCGGCCCCTTGGTCCAGGAGTGTATTATACCAGTCTCAGGTGTCCGGAGGTAGTACCCCAGCTCGGGTGTGGTGGGTGTAGTATCCCAGCCCCTGGTGTCCAGGAGGGTAATTTAGTCCCTTTTTCCAATGAGGGGGGTTCCCCGCCCCCTGGTGTCCACTGAATAAGTATCCCATTCTCTGTGGTCCAGTGGTTTAGCTTCTAGTTCCTAGTGTCCAGTGGTGCAGTGTACTAGTCCCTAAAGTCCCGTAATTTGGTCTTCAAGTCCCTGGTGTCCAGTGATTTAGTATACCCGTCCCTGAAGTCCAGTAGCTTAGTCTACCAGTCCCTGGAGTCTTTCCCGTGGAGTAACAAGCACCCCACATCCTAGTATGCGCCTCGGGCTGAAGGTAACAGAGCAACCCCCAAAACTCTAGTATCCTCCCGCCTGCACGGTAAAAAGAGCACCCCACAATGTTTAGCAATCATGTGTCACTGTATGGGTTTATAGTACTATATGGCGGTTTTATTTTAAAAGTGAGGTGCTCCAGCAAGGGATCCCCCCGCCGGCCTCTAAGCTCATAACCGCTCCTTAAAAATCATGTGACACGCACCAGCGCCAAACCCCCAAAGGGGTTTTCAGGGGGGAGGGTGGGGGGGCCAGCACCTCATTACTGCTGGAAAGCCCCGATTCCCGCACCCTTTACCCCAAATCTGCAGGTGTAGGAGGCCCAGCAGGTAACATTCCAACTGACCCGTGACAGAAACGGTCCACGCATGAAGGAAGGGTGCACGATCTTCCCGTGTGAGTAGATGTACCCATCCTATTTAAAAACCCCCAGATAAAACCGTGAAACTCTCTGAGTACAATGTAGGAATTTCACCTGCAGTCCATGTAACACACAGATAACACGTGATAACCCCCTGGTTTTCGATAATTTTAGTGTGCCCTGCAGTCCTATGTAACACCCCGAAAATGCAGGGACAACTCTTGAGTACAGAAAAAGTAGTAGTTTTACCTGCAGCCCATGTAACCCACGATAACACGTAAACTTCTGAGTACAGATAAGTAGTAGATGTCTCCTGCAGTCCTATGAAACCCCACTATAACACAGTGATAAATTCTGAGTAAAATAAAGTAGTAATGTCTCCTGCAGTCCTAGTAAGCCCCCAGATAACACAGTGATAACTCTCGAGTACAGATAAATTTGTAGATGTCACCCGCATCCTTTGTAACACCACAATAAACAGTGATAGCTTCTGAGTAAGATAATGTAGTAGAGGTCCCCTGCAGTCCTTGTAAACCCCAGATAAAACGGGGTAAAATCTTGAGCAGTAATGTAGTAGATGTCACCGCTCCTTTTTAAAACCCCAGTAACACATGACAACTCTCAGTAAAGATTTTTATAGAGGTCACCGCAGCCTAGATACCCCTTTTAAACTATGAAAATTTTTGGGTTTCAGTTTTTTAGATGTCATCGTTCATGTAATCCCCGAAACAAAGTGTGTCTCTGGTAAGATAATTGTAATGCTCCTGCCTTCCTATGTAAAACCAAAAGTAAACGTGTAATTTCGAGTAAGTAATGTAGTAGTGTCCCTGCAGTCCCTTTTTTACCCCAGTAACACAAGTGATGACTCCTGGCAGAAATGTAGTAGATGTCCCTCAGTCCATGTAACACAAGGGAAACCCGTGGGCTTCTGAGGGAAGATAAAATAGTAGATGTCCCTGCACCTATGTAAAACCACAGTTTCACGGTTTCCCCTCTGAAAAGTAATGGTAGGGTTACCCGGCCCGCCCGAAACCCCCAAGTAACCAGTGATAAATCCGAATACAGTAATGTGTGATTCACCTGCAGCCCTTTTAACCACAGTAACGTGATAACCTTGAGTACAGTAATGTGTAAAGTCCCCTGCAGTCCCTTTTAACACCCCAAAATAACAAGTGATAATTCTCTGGGGGCAGTAATGTGTAGTGTCACCTGCAGTCCATTAACACCAAGATAACACATGATAACTCTTGGTACAGATAATGTATTTTGTCCCCTGCGTCCCATGAAAACCCCGAAAACCGTGATATTTGAGTACAGAAATGTGTAGGGTCCCCTGCAGTCCTTTTTAACACAAGATAACACAGGGATAACTCTCTGAGTCAGATAATTTTTAGAGTTTTCACCTGCGTCCCATGTAAACCACGATAACACGTGAAACTCTCTGGTCAATAATGTTTAATGACCGCAGCCTATGTAAACCCTTTTAAAACCCGGATAAAGGGTCTGATTAAGATAATTAGTTTTTGTACCCGACCCTATGTAATACCCCCAAAAAACAAAGTGGGTACTCTCTGAGTACAGATAATGTGTTAAAGTCTCCCGAGCCTATGAACACCACAAGTAACACGTGTAACTCTTGAGTACGTAATGTGTAGTGTACCTGCAGTCCTTGAATACCCCAGATAAACAGTGATATCTCTGGACAGATAATGTATAGATGTCACCTGATCCTTGTCACCCAGGCAACACAGTGATAACTCTCTGGTACGATAAAATATGATGTCCCTGCAGTCCTAGTAAAACCCCCGATAACCAGTGATCACTCTCTGAATCAGATTGTAAAGATGTCCCTGCAAAATCCCATGTAAACCACAGATAACCCCAGTGATCACTCTCTGAAAACAATAAGTAGTAGATGCACCCGCATCCTATTAAAAACGAAAGATAACAGTGTAACTCTTATTCGATAAAAGTAGTAAATGTCCCCTGCAGTCCTTTAAACCAAGATAACAAGGATAATTCTCTGAGTAAGATAATGAGGTGTCATCTGCAGTCCTTTAACACCAGAGATAAAACGTGTAACTCCTGAGTACGATAATGTAGAGTGTTCCCTTTCTCCCTTTTAAACCCCAGTAACCAAATGTGCCTCGAGTACATAATGTAAGGGTCCCCTGCAGTCCTAAACACCCAGTAAACAGGGGATAACTTCTGGTACAGTAAATTTAAATTCACCTGCAGTCCTTGAACACCACAAAAACATAGGACAACTTCTGGGGAAAGTAATGTAGAAGATGTCCCAGCAGTTATGTAATACCCCCGTTTAACACAGTTATGAAAATCTCTGATACGTAATGTGTAATTACCCTGCAGTCCTTTTTAATACCCCCGAAAAAAAGTGATGACTCTCTGGTACGATTGTGTAGATGTCACCTCGGTCCTATGTTAATTCCCCCGATAACCAGTGATGAAAATCTTGAGTACGATTGAGGATGTTCTGCGTCCATTAATACCCCAGATAACAAAATGATGCTCTTGAGTACGATATGTAGTAGAGTCACCCCCAGTCCTAAGTAACCCACGATAAACAGGGATACTCTCTGAGTACAGTAAGTAGTGTCCCGCTTTTTTAATACCCAAGTAAAACAGTGATGACTCTTTGATACAGTTGTAGAAAAGTCACCCAAACCTATGTAAAACGCAGATAACCAGTGATGATCTCTGAGTACAATGATGTAGTAAAGTCACTGCTTTTCCATGTAAAACCCCATAAACACAGTGAAACGAGTACAGATAAAGTAGTAGATGTCCCCCCGTCCAGGTAAAACCCCGATAACCAGTGTAACTTCTGAGTAAGATAATTTGTAGATGTCACCCGCAGTCCCATGTAATACCCAAAAAAACACAGTGATAATCTTGAGTACGTAATGTAGTAGTGTTTCCCGCAGTCCCAGTAACACCACAGATAAACCAGTGAAGTCTCTAGTACGATAATGTATTGATTCCCTGCAGTCCTAGTAAAAATACAGATCACAGGATCACCTTGAGCACAGATAAAGTAGTGATGTCACCTGCATCCATGTAAACCCCCCTAAACACGTGATAAATTCTGAGTACAGTAAGAGTAAGGAATGTCCCTGCAGTCCATTAAAACCCCAATAACACTTTATGCCTCTGAGTCGTTGTAAATGTCACCTCAGTCCATGTAACACCACAGTAACAAGGGGGTAATCTCTGAGTACAGTTTTTGTGAGTCACCTGCAGCCTTTGTAATACCCCGTAACACGTGGTGACTCTCTGAGTACAATGTGTATAAAAGTCACCGCAGTCCCATGTAAACACCGCAGATAACACATGATGACTTCTGAGTACAGATAATGGGTAAATGTCACCTGCAGCCCATGTAAAACCACATATAACACAGTGAACGAGTACAGTAAAGTAGAGATGTCACTGCAGGGCCATGGAATACCCCCGATAACACAGTGATGACTCTCTGATTTCAGATAATGTATAAATGTCACCCGCAGTCCCATGTAAAACCAAAAATAACATAGTTTTAAACCCCTGAGTACAGATAAAGTAGTAGATTTACCTGCAGTCCTATGTAACAAACCCCAATAATACAGAGATACATTTTATTATTAGACTGTAGTGCACATGTGTTTTGGGTGAATCTATGGGTGAGATGGGGTTGGGTTCCCTTTTTTTCGGAGGGGTTTTTTTAGGTGTCCGGGGAGAAGAGTTCAAAACAGCCCAAGCAGAACATGTTAGGGTTGTCCGCGCTGTGGTTTTTGGAAGGGTTTGGGGGGAGCTGGACCTTCATTCGGGGGTTGGGGAGCGGGAAACCCTCCCATTGTGCCCATCGAGCTGCCTTTTAAAAATTTTTTATTTCAGAAAAATTTTCGCTCAAATGAAAAAAAATGGGATGAGAAAAAGGGGGCCCAGGGGGTGGGGGGGGGGGGGAGGGGGGGGGGGGGATGGTTGCAACTTATTAAAATACGATGTTTGGGGGAAGTTACAGAAGGAAGCAGAAGGGACGTCATCTACTTATAAATACACTCAAAAAGTTCTGGATATTTGGCTTTTGGTTTTTTAAAATTTTAGAATAAACATAACTTCTTGTTTTTTTCTTAATGCCCTAAAGCCCCCTCTTCCCGTGATGCGTAAAGCCCCATCTCTCCCCCCGTAGAGGCATAAAGCCCCGTTCCCCCTGTGATGCATAAAAACCCCCTCTCTCCCCTGTTGAGGCCGTAAATCCCGTCCTCCCCTGTGAGGCAGTAAAAACCCCGTCTCCCCCCTGAAAGCAGTAAATACCCCTCTCTCCCCCGTAGATGCGTAAATGCCTATCCTCCCCCGTAAGGCATAAATGCCCCGTCCCCCTTCCCCCGTGAGGCAGTAAATGCCCCTCCCCCCCCCTTTTTGAGCAGTAAATGCCCCCTCTCTCCCCGTTAAACATAAACCCCGTCTCTCCCCCGTGGCGTTTGCCCCCGGCTTCCCCTGTAGATGCAGTAAATGCCCCCCCCTTCCCCCTTGGGGGTTTACCTTTATAACGAAGGAGTGTATTATATACCGCACTGTGATCTATACGTATAGTGGTCAACTGTATACAAGAGAGTGCGCTATATACCATATATACTGCCCTATAGTGTATATATATCATCACCTATATACAAGAGTGCAGTTTACCTGTATGCCCCTTCCTATATGTTGTATTGCCTAGCTTCTATACAGAAAGTGTCTCTATATTATCGTTGGTATTGCAACTATGATATATATAATGGTGACTTGTATACCAGTGCTTGTGTTTATACTGTTATTCTGCCACACCACTGTATGGTATATGGTCATCTAGATACTAAAGGTACAAGGGGAGTGCATAGCCTAGTATCAGCAAATACTGAGCTATGTTGGCGGCACACTATATACAGAAGAGGACACCTTACATACCTCACTTGGATAGATAGAATACCTTACTCATCCGGACGTAGATTTCACCGCTGCACTATTGATACGGATCACTGCACAGACTCCTTATTTATCAGGACATACGGTCACACTGATCTACAGAAGAGGCGGGGGTCCGGGAGTGGGGCTCGATGATAATTTCACACGACGAACATAAAATTTCTTGAATTTTTTTTAAATGCCCTAAATGCCACCCGTTCATCTCCCTGTAGATGCAGTATTTGCCCCCGTCTCTCCCATGTAGATGCAGTATAAAAATGACCCACGTTCTCTCCCCGGTAGAGGCTGTAAATGACCCCACGTCTCCCCTCCCCACCCCCCACCCCTCCCACCCAACTGTAGAGGCAGTAAATGCCCGTCTCTCCCCTGCTGAGGCAGTAATTGCCCCGTCTCTCCCTTGTAGAGGCAAGTAATGCCAGTCTCTACCCTGTCAGATGCAGTTAATGCTTCCGTCTATCCTCCTGTACAGAAGGCAGTAAATGCCCCGTCTCTCCCTGTTTGAGGCGGGGTGGTAAAATGCCCGTCTCTCCCCTGAGATGCAGTAAATGACCGTCTCTCTCCCTGTTTGATGCTGTAAGTGCCCCCGTCATCTCTCCTGTAGAGGCAGTATAATGGCCGTCTTCCCCATGTAGATGCAGTAAATGACCCGCAGTCTCTCCACTGTAGATGCAGTAAAATTGCCCCGTTCTTCCCTGTAGAGGCAAGTATATGCCCGTCTCTCCCTTGTAGATGCTTGCTAAATGAACTCGTTCTCTCCCTGTAGACCGGCAGTTGTATATGCCCGTACTATCCCAGGTAGATGCAGTAAATGCCCGGTCTCTCCCCTGCTAAGGCAAGTAAACTGGCCCCGGCTCTCCCCTTTTGATGCAGTATATGCCCCGGTCTCTCCACTGTTGTATGTGATGCAGTTATTGCCCCTCGCGTCTCTCCCCTGTAGATGCAGTTAAATTGCCCGTCTCTCCCTGTAGAGGCAAGTAAATGCCCGTCTTCCCCGGCTAGTATGCAGTTAATGCTCCGTCTCTCCCTGTAGAGGCAGTAAAATGGCCCCGTCTCTCCCCTGTAGCAGGCGGTAATTCCCCCCGTCTCTCCCCTGTAGATGCTAGCTAAATTGCCCGTCTTTCTCCCCTGTAGATGCACTATTTGCCCAGTCTCCTTCCTGTAGAGCTGTTTAATGCCCCCGTCTTCCCTGTAGATGCAGTATATGCCTCGTCCTCTCCTGTAGAGGCAGTATATGCCCCGTCCTCTCCCCTGTAGTTGCAGTAATTGCACAGTCTCTCCCTGTAGAGGAGTAAATGCCCACGTTCTCCCCTTTAGATGCAGTAAATGCCCCGTCTCTCCCTGTACGATGAGTAAATGCCCCTTATATCCCTGTAGATGCATGTAATGCCTCGTCTCTCACCTGTAGAGGCTGTAAAATGCCCGTCTCTCCCCTGTAGAGGCAGTAAATGCCCCCGTCTCTCCCATGTAGAGGCCAGAGTAAATTGCCCCGTCTCTCCTGAGAGGCTGTAATGCCCCGTCTCTCCCTGTAAGAGCTTGTTATATCTGCCCGTCCTATCCCATGTAGAGCAGTATAATGCCCCGTATCTCCCTGTAGAGGCAGTAAATGCCCCGTCTCTCCCATGTAGAGCAGTACATGCCCCGTCTCTCCTGTGGAGCGCAGTAAATGCCACGTCTCTCCCTGTAGAGGCAGTAAATGCCCGTATCTCCCCTGTAGAAGCAGTAAATGCCACGTCTCTCCCTGTTGAGCAGTAAATGCCAGTCTCTCTCCGGTAGAGGGAACTGTAAATGCCGTCTCTCCCTGTAAGATGCAGTAAATTGCCACGTTTCTCCTGTAGAGGACGGTTAATGCCCTCTCTCCACATGTAGGGCGGTAAATGCCCCGTCTCTCCCTGTTGATGCAGTAATAGCACCTGTCTCTCCACCTGAGACTGACAAGTAATTCCCCGTATCTCATGTAGAGGCGAGTAAATGCCCAGTCTCTCCAACCCTGTAGTTGCTGTAATTTGCCCCGCTCTCTCCTGTAGAGGCAGTAATATGCCCCGTCTCTCCCTGTAGAGGTGCAGTAAATGCCCCTCGTCTTCCCCTGGTAGTGGCAGTAAATGCCCCGAGTCTCTCCCCTGTAGAGCCAGTATAAGCCCCTCTTCAACTGTAGAGGAGTTACCGCCTCTACAGGGGTGGGACGGGGCAATATACCGCATCTACAGGGGAGAAGAGACGGGCTTTTTACTGACTCTACCAGGCGAGAGACTGGGGCATTTACTGCCTCTGACGGGGAGAGTCGGGGGATTTACTGCCTATACAGAGGAGAGACGGGGCATTTTCGCAATCTACAGGGAGAAGAGACGGGGCATTTACTAGCCTCTACGGGGAGAGTCGGGGCATTTAATGCCTTACGGGGTAGCAGACGGGATTTACCTGCTTCTACAGGGAAAGATGGGGGCAATATACTTGCCTATGAAATGGGAGTGATGGGGCATTTAATGCCTCTGAAGGGACGAGAAGGGGCATTTACTGCACTACAGGGAGAGAGGGAAGACGGGGATTTACTGCACTTACAGGGGAGAAGAGAGAGACGGGACATTTACTGCCTCTACAGGGGAGAGACGGGGCAATAACTGAATCTACAGGGGAGAGACGGGGCTTATTACTGCCTCTCAGGGGAGAGCGGGGCATTATTCTGCCTCTTACAGTGGAGAGACGGGGCCATTTACTGCCTCTTACAGGGAGAGACGGGGCATTTACTGACTCATACTGGGGGAGGCAGAGGGTCATTTAATGCTTCTACAGGGGATGAGAGACGGGGCATTTACTGCTTCTAAGGGAGAGATGGGGCACTTTACTGCCTCTACAGGGTGGGAGGGGCATGTAATTGCATCCTACGGGGGAGAGACGGGGCTTTTACTGCCTCTTCGGGGGTGAGAGTGACGGAGCATTTACTAGCTCTACGGGGTCGAGTGGGGCATTTAATGCACTCGACAGGGGAGAGACGGGGCATTTACGAATCTCAGGGAGAGACTGGGCATTCTGCAATCTTACAGGGGTGAGACGGGGCATTTACTGACCTCTACAGGAGAGACGTGCGGCCATTTACTGCCTCTAAGGGGGACGAGACGGCGCATTTAATGCATTCCTACGGGGGAGAGCGGTGGCATTTACTGCACTCCACGGGGGAGAGACGGGCATTTACTGCATCTCCGGGGGAGAGACGGGGCATTTACTGCCTCTACGGGGGAGAGACGGGGCACTTACCGCATCTACGAGGGAGAGACGGGGCATTTACAGCATAAAAGAGCGAGAGACGGGTCATTTACTGCATCTACAGGGGAGAGACGGGGCATTGACTGCATCTACGGGGGAGAGACTGGGCATTTACCGCATTTAAAAGAAATGCAAGAACTTTTATGTTGATCCTGAAATTTCCACCCCTAATTCTTTGTGAGTGGTTTGCGGTCGCCTCTTCTGGCTGCGGATACGATTGGTGGCGTTGATTCCCGGTGCCGCCATCTGCATGAGCCCATCTGGGGTTTGCCCTATGGACATGCCCGCTTGTCGCCCACTTTCCTCAGACCTCTGCCGGATCAGCAGACATTCCGGATTACTGGATGGTTCTCCAGACTCTGAGACTTTCTGGATTGTAGATTATACGGATGTTGTAGTCCCTGCAGCCTCGGGTGACACTGGGAGAGCTGAGTGCATGTGGTTGTTACCTGTTATCAGCCACTTCTTCGATGCACTGACTGGCTGTGGCCCCAGGGTCCAGCTCTCCGCCCTGTATGGGTCCCAGGGCCCCTGGGGTCAGCTCTCCGCCCTGTATGGGTCCCAGGGCCCCTGGGATCCGCTCTCTGCCCTGTATGGGTCCCAGGGCCCCCGGGATCCGCTCTCCGCCCTGTATGGATCCCTCTTGTTTTGGGTGCAGCTGATCCCAGGGCAGAGTTGGGTCCTGATAAGATAAGGGCCCGGGCTTGTTGCGGCAGCTCCGTGTGTGACTCACCCGCCGCCTCCATCTTCTATAGATTATTGCAGTGTATATCGCACACGTGGCCTCCGAGAAATCCTGCGCCGGCCCTTTAATTACTTCTCCACATTCCAGCAATGGATCACAGAGATGTAGCAGAGCTGGGACGGTCAGCTGGACCTTCAATGTCTCTGCTTATACGTGGGGCTGAGAGTCTGAACCTTTCACAGCTGAGTGTTTGTTACATTGTATCCAATCCTCTGTGAGATACACGGCCTGCGCCAGAGGGATACAGGGATTCACCTGTGCTTATACATTGGTTCCATGGGTTCATAATACAGGGGAGCGCCTGCTCTCCATATAATTGTACCGAACCTTCAGCTGTGAGAAGGATGAGGCCTTGCAGTGTTGCCATTCACTGACAGCAAACAGAGACTGGGAAAGAAGGATTAAAATACAAAATATCTAAGAAAATTTGCAAACTTTATTTTTTAAAGAAAATTCGAACTCTGGAGTCGTCGGCGCTCGCTGTCTGCTGCACGTGAGGGGTGCCGTCGGGGCTGAAATTTGCGCGCTCTCTCTCGCTTTTCTCTGCACTGTGAGCGGTGACCGGTGCCGGTCGGGGCTGTATTTGCGCCGCTCTCTCTCTCGCTGTCTGCTGCACTGTGAGCGGTGCCGGTCGGAGCTGTATTTGCGCCGCTCTCTCTCTCTCTCACGGTCTGCTGCACTGTGAGCGGTGACCGGTGGCGCTCGGAGCTGTTTTTTCGCCGCTCTCTCTCGCTGTCTGCTGCACTGTGAGCGGTGCCGGTCGGAGCGTATTTGCACCGCTTCTCATCTCTCTCCCTCGTCTGCTGCATTGTGAGCGGTGACCGGGGGGCCCCGGTCGAGCTGTATTTGTGCCCCTCCTCCGCGGTCTGCGCACTGTGAGCAGTGCTGTTTGGGAGCTGTATTTGCGCCGCTCTCTCTCTCGCTGTCTGCTGCATTTGTGAGCGGGGGGCGTCGAGCTGTATTTGTGCCACTCTCTCTCTCGCGGTCTGCTGCACTGTGAGAGGTGCAGATTGGAGCTGTATTTGCGCCTCACTCTCTCTCGCGGTCTGCTGCACTGAGAGATGTGCCGGTCGGGGCTGTATTTGCGCCGCTCTCGCTCTCTCGCGGTCTGCTGCACTGTGAGCGGTGCCGGTCGGTGCTGTATTTGCGCCTCGCTCTCTCTCTCGCTGTCTGCTGCACTGTGAGCGGTGCCGGTCGGAGCTGTATTTGCGCCGCGCTCTCTCTCTCGCTGTCTGCTGCACTGTGAGGGGGTGCCGGTCGGAGCTTTATTTGCCCCGCTCTCTCACTGCTGTCTGCTGCATTTGTGAGCGGTGCGGTCGGAGCCGTATTTGCACCCTCTCTCTCTCTACTGTTTTTGCTCCCTGTGAGCGGTGACTGGTGCCGGTCGGAGCTGTATTTGTGCCACTCTCTCTCTCGCGGTCTGCTGCACTGTGAGCGGTGCTGATTGGAGCTGTATTTGCGCCGCTCTCTCTTCTCTCGCGGGTCTGCTGCAACTGTGAGAGGTGCCGGTGGGGGCCCTGTTTTTGCGCCGCCTCTCTCTCTCGCGGTCTGCTGCACTGGTGAGCGGTGCCGGTCTGGGCTGTATTTGTGCCCTCTCTCCGCGTCTGGCTGCACTGTGAGCGGTCCCGGGTTTCGTAGCTGTAATTTGCGCCGCGCTCTCTCTCCTCGCTGTTGCTGCACTTGACCGGGGGCCCGGTTTTAGTTTATTTGCGCCGCTCTCTCTCCGCTGTCCTGCTGCACTGTGATGGTGCCCGGGTGCCGTCGGGCGGGTAATTTGCGCCGCTCTCTCTCGCTGTCTGCTGCACTGTGAGTGGTGACCGGTGCCGGTCGGGGCTGTATTTGCGCCGCTCTCTCTCGCTGTCTGCTGCACTGTGACCGGTGCCGGTCGGAGCTGTATTTGCGCCGCGCTCCTCTCTCTCGCTGTCTGCTGCACTGTGAGCGTGCCGGTCGAGCTGTATTTGCGCCGCCTCTCTCTCGCTTGCTGCTGCCACTGTGAGCGGTGCCGGTCGGAGCTGTATTTGCGCCGCGCTCTCTCTCTCGCTGTCTGCTGCACTGTGAGCGGTGCCGTCGGAGCTGTATTTGCGCCGCTCCTCTCTCCTGTCTGCTGCCCCTGTAGCGGTGCCGGTCAAGCCGTATTTGCACCGCTCTTTTCTCTCACTGTCTGGCTGCACGTGTAGCGGTGACTGGTGCCGGTCGGAGCTGTATTTGTGCCATTTTCCCCACTCTCGCGGTTGCTGCACTGTGAGCGGTTGCTGTTTGGGAAAGCTGTATTTGCGCCGCTCTCTCTCTCGCGGTCTGCTGCACTGGGGAGAGGTGCCGGTCGGGGCTGAAATTTGCGCCGCTCTTCTTTTCGCTGGTCTGCTGACACTGTGAGCGGGCGGTCGGGGCTGTATTTGTGCCGCTCCCCTTCTCGCTGTCTGCGGGCACTTGAGCGTCCCGGTCGGAGCTGTTTTTGCCGCGCGCTCTTCCCCTCGCTGTCTGCTGCACTGTGACCGGTGCCGGTTGTAGTTGTATTTGCGCCGCTCTCTCTCACTGTCTGCTGCACTGTGAGTGGGCCCGGGTTGCGGTCGGGGCTGTATTTGGCGCCGCTCTCTCTCGCTGCTGCTGCAACTGTGAGCGGTTACCGGTGCCAGTCGGCTGTTTTTCGCCGCTCTCTCTCGTCGCTGTCTGCATGCACTGTTGAGCGGTGACCTGGTTGCCGGTTTCGGGGCTGTATTTGCGCCACTCTCTCCGCTGTCTGCTGCACTGTAAGCGGTGACCGTGGCCGGTCGGGGCTGATTTTGCCCGCTCTCCTCGCTAGTCTGCTGCACTGTGAGCGGTGACCGGTGCCGGTCAGGGCTGTTTTTGCGCCGCTCTCTCTCTCGCGGTCTGCTGCACTGTGAGCGGTGCCGGTCGGAGCTGTATTTGCGCCGCGCTCTCTCTCTCGCTGTCTGCTGCACTGTGACCGGTGCCGGTTGTAGTTGTATTTGCGCCGCTCTCTCTCACTGTCTGCTGCACTGTGAGTGGTGACCGGTGCCGGTCGGGGCTGTATTTGCGCCGCTCTCTACCGCTGTCTGCTGCACAAATGAGTGGTGCCGGTGGGGGCTGTATTTGCGCCGCTCTCCTCTGCTGTCTGCTGCACTGTGAGTGTGACCGGTTTGCCGGTCGGGCTGTATTTGCGCGCCCTATTTCTCGCTGTCTGCTGCACTGTGAGCAGTGCCGGTGGGGGCTTGTTTTTTTCGCCGCTCTCTCTCGCTGTCTGCTGCACTGTGAGCGGTGACCGGTGCCGGTCGGGGCTGTATTTGCGCCGCTCTCTCTCGCTGTCTGCTGCACTGTGAGCGGTGACCGCTGCCGGTCGGAGCTGTTTTTGCGCCGCTCTCTCGCTGTCTGCTGCACTGTGAGCGGTGCCGGTCAGGGCTGTTTTTTCGCCGCTCTCTCTCGCTGTCTGCTGCACTGTGAGCGGTGACCGGTGCCGGTCGGAGCTGTTTTTTCGCCGCTCTCTCTCGCTGTCTGCTGCACTGTGAGCGGAGCCGGTCGGGGCTGTAGTTGCGCCGCGCTCTCTCGCTGTCTGCTGCACTGTGAGCGGTGCCGGTCGGGGCTGTATTTGCGCCGCTCTCTCTCGCTGTCTGCTGCACTGTGAGCGGTGCCGGTCGGAGCTGTTTTTGCGCCGCTCTCTCTCGCTGTCTGCTGCACTGTGAGCGGTGCCGGTCGGAGCGTTTTGCGCCGCTCTCTCTCTACTGTCTGCTGCATGTGAGCGGTGACCGGTGGCCGGTTGGGGCTGTTTTTGCGCCGCTCTCTCTCGCTGTCTGCTGCACTGTGAGCGGTGACCGGTGCCGGTTGGGGCTGTATTTGCGCCGCTCTCCCTCGCTGTCTGCTGCACTGTGAGGGGTTTGCTCAGGGGCTGTATTTGCGCCGCTCTCTCTCGCTGTCTTGCTGCACTGTGAGCGGGGGACGGGGGCCGGTTGGGCTGTATTTGCGCCGCTCTCTCTCGCTGTCTGCTGCACTGTGAGCGGTGCCGGTCGGGGCTGTATTTGCGCCTCTCTCTCTCGCTGTCTGCTGCACTGTGAGACCGGTGCCGGTCGGTGCTGTTTTTTCGCCGCTCTCTCTCGCTGTCTGCTGCACTGTGAGCGGTGACCGGTGCCGGTCGGGGCTGTATTTGCGCCGCTCCCACTCGCTGTCCTCCCTGCACTGTGAGAGGTCCGGTCGGGGCTTTAATTGCGCGCGCTCTCTTTCGCTGTTCTGCTGCATTTGTGAGCGGTGCCGTCGGAGCATGTTTTCCCGCCGCTCTCTCTCGCTGTCTGCTGCACTTGTAGCGGTTGGCCGGTCGGGGCTGGATTTGGGCCCGCTCTTCTCTCGCTGTCGCTTGCATTTGTAGCGTGGCCGGTCGGAGCTGTTTTTGGCGCCGCTCTCTCTCCTGGGGTCTCTGCATTTGTGACGGTCCCGTCGGGGCTGTATTTGCGCCGCTCTCTCTCGGTGTCTGCTGCACTGTGAGCGGTGCCGGTCGGGGCTGTATTGCGCGTTTCTCTCTCGCGGTCTGCTGCACTGTGAGCGGTGCCGGTCGGAGCTGTTTTTGCGCCGCTCTCTCTTGCTGTCTGCTGCACTGTGAGCGGTGCCGGTCGGAGCTGTTTTTGCGCCGCTCTCTCTCGGTGTCTGCTGCACTGTGAGCGGTGCCGGTCAGGGCTGTTTTTTCGCCGCTCTCTCTCGCTGTCTGCTGCACTGTGAGCGGTGCCGGTCAGGGCTGTTTTTTCGCCGCTCTCTCTCGCTGTCTGCTGCACTGTGAGCGGTGCCGGTCAGGGCTGTTTTTGCGCCGCTCTCTCTCGGTGTCTGCTGCACAGTGAGCGGTGCCGGTCAGGGCTGTTTTTTTCGCCGCTCTCTGTCGCGACTTCTTGGCTTCTGTGAATTTCTGCCACGTCGCAGATCACTCGATCCTGTTTGTACAGAGACGGCGGTCACAGCTACAGAACCGCCACATCCTGTACAACTACATGGGGCAGGGTGGTCTAGTGACTCCACCCACCTGCTGGGACTTGTAGTTCTCCCTCAGCTGTAGAGGGTGACAGTATTTATCATTTGAGCATGCACCCGGTACGGCCCCCCTGCCCACCAGGGCTGCAGAGGTTCGGGATGAGCCGTGCATTCAGGGGATACCTGTGGTGCCGGGTGGTCGTCAGTAAATCATGATTGTACTTTCATGGGTAAAGCTATTGCTGGAGCAGCTGCTCTGTGGCCCAGAGACTGGGGCCCGACAGTGGAGCTGATTCTTGGGGCCCGACAGTGGAGCTGATTCTTGGGGCCACCAGTGGAGCTGATTCTTGGGGCCACCAGTGGAGCTGATTCTTGGGGCCACCAGTGGAGCTGAATTCTTGGGGGCCACCATGGAGCTGATTCTTGGGGGGACACCAGTGGAGTTGATTCTTGGGGCCACCAGTGGAGTTGATTCTTGGCCACAGTGGAGCTGATTCTTGGAGCCACCATTGGGAGCTGATTCTGGAGCCACCAGTGGAGCTGATTCTTGGAGCCACCAGTCGGGTTGGATTCTTGGGGGCCCCACAGTGGAGTGATTCTTGGGGCCACCAGTGGGGCTGATTCTTTGCCCCATACTGAACTTGATTCTTGGGGCCCACCAGTGGAGCTGATTCATTGGGGGCCCCCCAGTGGAGCTGATTCTTGGGGCCACCAGTGGAGCTGATTCTTGGGGCCACCATGGAGCTGATTCTTGGGGACCAGTGGAGCTGAATCTTGGGCCCCAGGAAACTGATTCTTGGGCCCGACAGTGGAAGCTGATTCTTGGGGCACCAGTGGAGCTGATTCTTGGGGGCCCACCGGGGAGCTGAAATTTTTGGGGGCCCACCGGTGGAGTGATTCTTGGGGGCCCACCGGTGGAGCTGATTCTTGGGGGCCCACCGGTGGAGCGGTTTCTCGGGGGGCCCCCCGCTGGAGCTGAAAATTTACGGGGGCCCACCGGTGGAGCTGATTCTCGGGGGCCCACCGGGGAGCTGAATCTCGGGGGCCCACCAGTGGAGCTGCTTCTCGGGGCCACCGGTGGAGCTGATTCTCGGGGCCCACCGGTGGAGCTGATTCTCGGGGGCCCACCGGTGGAGCTGATTCTCGGGGGCCCACCGGTGGAGCTGATTCTCGGGGGCCCACCGGTGGAGCTGATTCTCGGGGGCCCACCGGTGGAGCTGATTCTCGGGGGCCCACCGGTGGAGCTGATTCTCGGGGGCCCACCGGTGGAGCTGATTCTCGGGGGCCCACCGGTGGAGCTGATTCTCGGGGGCCCACCGGTGGAGCTGATTCATGCTTCAGTTCAGGAGCCCACATTGGTTTTCTCCTGCTTCTATGGGTCTGACCCCAGTGTCCTTAGATACGTCTGGGATACACTTGTACCCGAGTGTCTCCCTGCGGCCGCCGTCTGCTGCTGGAATGTGAGTCCTCCGCCCGGATGGGCCGCATCTTGTCGCTGCTTGTCTGGAATGAGTCGGCCGAGCTCCAACCGGGAGCCGTGTACTGACTGCATGCGGGACTGACACTGTATCACACAGGAGGGGATTAGATACAGGGCTCAGCAGACGGTATCACACAGGATAGGATTAGATACACAGCTCAGCAGATGGTATCACACAGGATAGGATTAGATACACCCGCTCAGCCAGACAGTATCACTCAGGATAGGATTAGATACACAGCTCAGCAGACGTAAACACACAGGATAGGATTTTTAATTTCACGCTCAGCAGACAGTATACACAGGATAGGATTAGATACACGGCTCAGCAGACGGTATCGCCAGGTAGGATTAGATACACGGGTCAGCAACGGTATCACACAGGATAGGATTAGATACACGGCTCAGCAGACGGTATCAAACAGGATAGGATTAGATACACACTCAGCAGACGGTATCACACAGGATAGGAAATTGGATACACAGCTCAGCAGACGGGATCACACAGGATAGGAATTAGACACACGGCTCAGCAGACGGGATCGCCAGGATAGGATTAGATACACGGTCAGCAGACGGTATCGCACAGGATAGGATTAGATACACCTCAGCAGACGGTATCGCACAGGATAGGATTAGATACACGGCTCAGCAGACGGTATCGCACAGGAGAGGATTAGATACACGGCTCAGCAGACTGTATCGCACAGGATAGGATTAGATACACGGCTCAGCAGACGGTATCGCACAGGATAGGATTAGATACACGGCTCAGCAGACGGTATCGCACAAAATTGTTTTAGATACAGAGCTCAGCAGACAGGATCACACAGGAGAGGATTGGATACACAGCTCAGCAGGCAGTATCACCCCTCACAGGCTTAGATACAGCCTCTATATACAATCAGTGGTTTGTCGCGCTGCGTTGCCCGGGGGTGATGGGCGCAGTCCTCCGCCCGCTGCTTCGGTTACAAGGTTGGGCCTGGGTCCGGCCGTACAGACAGGTAGTGACAGGACGGCTGCGCTCGCACCTGCACATCATGGCGGCCGCTCAGGATAATGCCTCCAGCTATGCCCCCTCCCCCTCCTCCTGGCCTCCATCCAAGACCCGCTGCCGCCCGCCGGGCACCTCCTGGCCAAGTCTTGCCAGCTCCTTCACTGACCTTCAGCAGATGACCCCTAGCAAGGTCGCAGCACAAACGGCTCCGTGGCAGGTATCGGCCGGAAAATCCACCTCCGACCGGGAGAGACCCTGGAGGTGGAACTGCAAGCTCCTGGGCCCCGGTGCAAAAAGTGACACGGGGCCCCGGCTGCCATGTGCCAGTCACAATACTGGTGTCGTCTTATGTGGCAGAAGGGCTTTTGGGCCCCTCAGGCTGCAGGGCCCGGTAGTGACTGCTGCCTCTGAACCACCTATAGCTGCGCCCCTGGTGACAACTACTCAGGGCGGCCATCACTGTGCCAGGAAGAGTTGTCCCAGCTCTCCACACATCTGAGCGCTTCCTCTCACACCCGTGACCAATGGTTCTGCAATTACCTGGGAAATCCATCGCGACACATACTGCATCCGCCACATGGAGAGACCCTGGTGACAACTACTAAGGGCAGCCATCACCGTGCCAGGAAGAGTTGTCCCAGGTTTCCACACTTTAGTATATCCGCTTGCTCTTTCACATCTATGACCTGCGGTTTTGTTCAGCCTAAACGTAATGAATGGAATGTTAGATTGCAGTGTAGACCGACAGCGTGGAAACCGAATTGAAGGGGTGAAGGTGACCGGAGATAATCCAGTGGAATATTCTAATATGATAAAATGTTATATATTTTTTTTTTTTTTATTCAATATTACATTTTTTTTATATTCTGTTTTATTTTTTTATTACGCTATAGTTTTTAAATGTTATCTTATATTTTATCAATTTTTTATATTTTTAAAATTAATTTTATATTAGAATAAAAAATATGAAAACTAAATTATAATAAAAAAATGGAAATATGAAGTATAACGTAATAAGAAATAAAATGTTGTGATAGATTTTTAGATTTTTTTTTAGATTTTATATTTTTATATGCGGGGGGAGGACAGGACCCGTATTAACCCCTCACTCACTGCTTACCCAGCATGCTCATTGTCCTCTTCAGTTTGACCATTATCTGTCTGTCGGCCTGTAAGGGTACGTTCACACGGCTGTTTTTGATGCGGTTTTTGGATGAGGTTTTCAACACTGTTTTCACCCATACAAATTAATAGCCAGGTAAAAAAAAACGCTCCAAAAAAGCACCGAGAAACGCATTTAAAACGCACCTAAAACGCGCTTCAAGAATAGACCTGACACTTCTTCTTTTTCAGCGCCATAAACAGCTTCAAAGAAAAACCTAGCCATGTGTCAACTACATAGGAATCAATGAAATGAACTGGGGCGTTTTGGACGTGGAAATGCTCCGAAAACTGCGTCCAAAATGGCATCCAAATAAGCCGTGTGAACATACCACAAGGGTCAGGGGCTGTCATCCGACTTTCCAGACTGCCTGGTTACTGCACTACTTTGGTATAACCTCGCAGGCTTGCTGTTCAGCAGCCCCGGAAAAGTTGGGTGACAACATCTATAGGAGCTGAATCAGCCGCCATTTTGGTTGTCACTCAGCTTTCCAAGCCTCCTGAAAAGCGAATCTGCAGAGTTGTGTAGCGCCGTTACTCAGATTGATTTAAAGGGGTTGTCTCACTGTAGTGATTTGTCCTGTTTTCTTGGTTTCACTTTGAATTTTGGGGGTGTGTTTACTGGCTTCTTCTAAGCTGCAGTACAAGCCAGGTCTGTAGCTATAGCAACCAGTGTTGGCAGCCTACCATGAGAGACTGAACAGGTCTGTAGCCATAGTGACCAGCACTGGCAGCCTATCAGGAGAGATTGACAGGCCTGTAGCTATAGCAACCAGTGCTGGCAGCCTATCAGGAGAGACAGAACAGGTCTGTAGCTATAGCAACCAGTGCTGGCAGCCTTCCATGAGAGACTGAACAGGTCTGTAGCTATAGTGACCAGCACTGGCAGCCTATCAGGAGAGATTGACAGGCCTGTAGCTATAGCAACCAGTGCTGGCAGCCTATCAGGAGAGACAGAACAGGTCTGTAGCTATAGTGACCAGCGCTGGCAGCCTATCAGGAGAGATCATACAGGTCTGTAGCTATAGTGACCAGTGCTGGCAGCCTATCAGGAGAGATCATACAGGTCTGTAGCTCTAGCAACCAGTGCCGGCAGCTTATCAGGATAGATCACACAAGGCTGTAGCTATAGCGACCAGTGCTGGCAGCCTATCAGGAGAGATCACACAGGTCTGTAGCTATAGCGACCTGAGGAGCTGATGCAGTCCATACAAGAGGAGATATCTAGGAATAGGTAGGACATTGTTAACAGACACATATTGCAAAGTGACTTGTTTTTGCAAGCTCTTTAACATAAGCGGCAATCCTTGTAGTGAGACGACCCCTTTAGCTTTCAGCTTTTGCATGAAAAGTGTTTCTATTCACTGACAGCGAGCAGCGCTCTTGGGAGGATGTGTGGGGGTGCTGTGAGCGGCGCGGTCGGAGCAGGTTTTGCGCAGTGGCCGCCGCGGTGCTTGTGGCACAGCTCTCGGGTCTCGGCCAGTAATTGGAGCCGGTCGGGCCCGGGGTCATCAGTTATTTAGTGCCTTCTCGGGTGTCGGGAGCGCCCTCAGCGGCTGCCGTCATCCATTTACGTAGCGGAGGGCGGAGGGGTTTGGCTTTTGTCACACGTTCAGCTTGTCGCCCAACTTTCTGCAGCTCCTGACAGGCCGGTGAACCCTCATGTTACACAGTTGTGTCCCCACTTCGGTGCCCAGAGGAGTTGCTGAGGGACAGACGAATCAGCAGTTTGGTGTGAGCTGCACCCTCTGCTCTTCATTTTCATTGTATTCACTGCAGTGTTTTCCTGAACCAGGTTGCTCAGGATGAGCATTGCTGCAGTCCATGGGGGTCTGTACAATGTGTAACATATACTGGGGTGCAACCAGGGTCTGATCTGCCTGGGCCCCACCAGTGGAGATGATTCTTGGGGCCACCAGTGGAGTTTATTCCCGGGGCCCCACCAGTGGAGTTTTTTCCCGGTGCCCCACCAGTGGAGTTTTTTCCCGGTGCCCCACCAGTGGAGTTTTTTCCCGGTGCCCCACCAGTGGAGTTTATTCCCGGTGCCCCACCAGTGGAGTTTATTCCCGGTGCCCCACCAGTGGAGTTTATTCCCGGTGCCCCACCAGTGGAGTTTATTCCAGGGGCCCCACCAGTGGAGTTTATTCCCGGGGCCCCACCAGTGGAGTTTATTCGCGGGGCCCCACCAGTGGAGTTTATTCCCGGTGCCCCACCAGTGGAGGTTATTCACGGTGCACCACCAGTGGAGTTTATTCCCGGTGCCCCACCAGTGAGAGTTTTATTCCCGGTGCCCCACCAGTGGAGTTTATTCCCGGGTGCCCCACCAGTGGAGTTTATTCCCGGTGCCCCACCAGTGGAGTTTATTCCCGGTGCCCCACCAGTGGAGTTTATTCCCGGTGCCCCACCAGTGGAGTTTATTCCCGGTGCCCCACCAGTGGAGTTTATTCCCGGGGCCCCACCAGTGGAGTTTATTCCCGGGGCCCCACCAGTGGAGCTGATTCTCGGGGCTCCACCAGTGGAGCTGATTCTCGGGGCCCACCAGTGGAGAGGATTCTCGGGGCCCACCAGTGGAGCTGAATCTTGGGGCCCACCAGTGGGGGGTGATTCTTGGGGCTCCACCAGTGGAGGTGATTTTTGGGGGCCCCTCCCGGGTGGCAGTGCTGACTCCTGGTGTAGGTTAGGATCTGCCTACTTCTATGTATCGTCTTCACTGTAGTCCTGGCTTCTATTCGTGAAGCAGAAAGCTCTGGATGAACAATGTTGTGTGTTCTTACGCAGCCTTATAACCTCTCATGCGGGAGGCAGGGTCCTGGACCCTCTAAGATGGTGATGAGGACCCGGCTGCACCTGCAATTGCTGCCCCCGGTGGCCGTGACCCGTACAGAACCAAACCTGTCAGCAGAAACAATGTATCCGCTGTGTCATGTGACCCGGGATGGTTACATTGTTGTGCAGTCAGTGATACACGGGCCGGCCCTCCCTCGCCCCATCGCCCGCACCTCGTCAGGAATTCAGGGCGACGAACCCTGTGACCGGCCCGGTAAACACTGAACCTGAGGAACCAGATCCCGTGACCTTTTGGGGCTATTTATGGTCTCCGGGTGGAACGTGCAGAGACAACAGCGGAAAAGGTCGCGGCGGGCGAGGTGCGCTGATCATAATGTGCCAAGAACCCCCCCAGTCCCCCCCCCCCACTCCTCCGCCTGAACTTTGCTCTACTTGGGACAGAAATGGACGGTGAAGGAACCGCAACATGGAGGAGATTTCTGTGTAAACACCTGAGAATCCGGCCGACGTCAGACGCCGCCGCACCTGGCCGAATCCTGAAGGGCAACGATGAGCGACGCCATCCCACGCACCCCTCGGACTGGAGAGCGGGGGGGGGGGGGACCAGGCAAGGCGGGCAAAATGCAAAAAGCAAAATATTAGGACAGTAGTTGTAGTTTTGGCCCCAGGCGCCGGCTCCCCTGGGGGTCTGCCCCCCCGTCCCCCAAGGGGGCCGGGTCCGCTGGGGTTTGCCCTCGTCCCCCAGGCGCCGGCTCCGCTGGTGTCTGCCCTCGTCCCCCAGGCGCCGGCTCCGCTGGTGTCTGCCCTCGTCCCCCAGGCGCCGGCTCCGCTGGTGTCTGCCCTCGTCCCCCCAGGCGGCCCGGGTCCCCTGGGGGTTTTTCTGCCCTCGTCCCCCAGGTGCCGGCTCCGCTGGTGGGGCTGCCCCCTCCCCCAGGCGCCGGGTCCGTGGTGTCTGCCCCGTCCCCCCGGGCGGCTCCGCGGGTGTCTGCCCCCTCCCCCGGCGCCGGTCCGCGGGTTTTTCTGCCTTTTTTTCCCCGGCGCCGGGGTACCCCGGGGGTCTGCCCTCGTCCCCCAGGGGGCCGGGTCCCCTGGCGGGGGTTTTCTCCCTGTCCCCCCGGCGCCGGCTCCGCTGGGTTTTCTTCCCTTTGTCCCCCGGCGCTGGCTCCGTGGTGGGGTCTGCCCCCCGTCCCCCAGGGCCGGCCCCCGTTTGGGGTTGCCCCCGTCCCCCAGGCCCCCGGCTCCGTGGTTTGGGTTTTTGCCCTGTCCCCAGGCGCCCCGGGTCCGCTGGTGTCTGCCCTGTCCCCCAAAGGGGCCGGCTCCGTGGTGGGTGTTTGCCCTCGTCCCCCCGGCGCCGGGCTCCGGGGTGGGCCCCCCCCCCAGGGGGCCGGGTCCCCCGGGGTGTTTTGCCCTCGTTTCCCCCCGGCGCCGGTCCCCGGTGGGGTGTCTGCCCTGTCCCCCAGGGGCCGGCTTTCCCCTGGTTTTTGCCCCCATCCCCCCGGTTTCCCGGGTCCGCTGGCAGGGGTCTGCCTCGTCCCCCCGGCCCCCGGCTCCCCTGGAAAGGGGTGCCCTCGTCCCCCGGCGCCCGGGGGGCCGCGGGTGGGCCGCCCCCCCCCCCCAGGCGCCGGCTCCGCTGGTGTCTGCCCCCCCCCCCCCCGGCGCCGGGGTCCCCCGGGTGTCTGGGCCCCCGGTCCCCCAGGGCCGGCTCCCCGGGTGTCTGCCCTCGGGGCCCCCCGGCGCCCCGGGCCCCCGGGTGTTTTGCCCCCGTCCCCCGGCGCCGGTCGCTGGTGGGGTGTCTTCCCTCGTCCCCCAGGGGCCCGGCCCCCGCTGGTTTGGGGGTCTGCCCTCGTCCCCCAGGCGCCGGCTCCGCTGGGGGGTGTCTGCCCTCGTCCCCCAGGCGCCGGCTCCGCTGGTGTCTGCCCTCGTCCCCAGGTGCCCGGGTCCCCCCCCCCAAAGGTGTCTGCCCTCCCCCCAGGTGCCGGGTCCCCGGGTGGGTTTCCCTGTCACCCAGGCGGCCCCCGGGTCCGGGGGGGGGGGTGTCTGCCCCCCGTCCCCCGGCGCCGGCTTCCCCTGGTGGGTTTTTGGGCCCCCCTCCCCCCGGCGCCCGGGTTTCCCCGGGGGGTCTGCCCTTTGTCCCCCAGGCGGGGCTCCGGGGTTTTTTGCCCCCTCCACCCGGGGCCCCGGGTCCCCGGGGGTCTGCCCCCGTCCCCCCCGGTTGGGCCCGGGTCCCCGGGTTGGGTTTCCCTCGTCCCCCAGGCGCCGGCTCCGCGGGTGTCTGCCCTCGTCCCCCCGGCGCCGGCAGCGCGGGTGGCAGCCCGCGTCCCCCAGGCGGCGGCTCCGCGGGTGGCTGCCCTCGTCCCCCCAGGCGGCCCGGGGGCCGCTGGTGGGTGTTCCTGCCTTTTCCCCCCGGGGCCGGCTTTCCCCGGGTGGGTTTCAGGCTTCAAGTCTGACATTTGGGTTTCAGTCCGCAAAATGCTTTACATTGATTGGCTTCCCCCTTTTCCCGCCCGAAAAATTTCCCTTTTGAACAGCCTGGTTCAGGAATACAATGCAAAATTTTTGTAAATAAAAACTGACACCCAAAAAAAAGAGGAAAAAAAAAATGTCGTCTGGCGGGGGGCCCCCGGAACGGACTCCCCGTGGGGGCGGGGGGCCCGGGGAAAAGGATCCTGTGGGGGGGGGCCCCGGGAACCCCACTCCTGTGAGGCGGGGGCTCCGGGAACGGACTCCTGTGAGGCGGGGGCCCCGGGAAGGGACTCCTGTGACGGGGTGCCCCCGGGGGAAGGGGCCCCCTTGAGGCGGGGGGGCCCCCGGGAAAAAAGGGCTCCCGTGAGGCGGGGGGGGGCCCCCGGGGGCGGACTCCTGTAAGGGGGGGGGCCCCGGGAGGCCGGGGCTTCCCTTTAGGGGGGGCCCCGGGAACGGACTCCTGTGAGGCGGGGGCCCCGGGAACCGACTCCTGTGAGGCGGGGGCCCCGGGAGCGGACTCCTGTGAGGCGGGGGCCCAGACCAGGGATTGTTTTGTTTCTTCTTTCCCATGCAGGTTGTTGTACGAGGTCAGATGGAGCAGGCCTCAGTGTCCCCGGGGGGGGGGGGGGTCATTTTTAGGCAGGGGCTCCCGCTCGCCGGGCCCCGCTCTGCAGGTTTTTGTACGAGGCCTTTGATGGAGAGACCTCAGGGGTCCCGGTGGGGGGGCCCATTTGCGCAGCGCTCTGCCGCCCGGGCCGCGCTCTGAGGGGTTGGGTTTTACCCGGGGGTCAGATGGAGCAGGCCTCAGTGTCCCGGTGGGGGGGGGGGTCATTATAGCGCAGCGCTCTGCTC
The DNA here is from genome assembly GCA_025379985.1 of Phyllomedusa bahiana. Lineage (NCBI taxonomy): Eukaryota > Metazoa > Chordata > Amphibia > Anura > Hylidae > Phyllomedusa > Phyllomedusa bahiana. Next base: position 39,552 of record JAODAL010004737.1, read on the forward strand.
GCCGGCCGCGCTCTGCAGGTTGTTGTACGGGGCTCAGATGGAGCAGACCTCAGTGTCCCCCGGGGGGGGGGGGGTCTTATAGGCAAACGCTCTGCTCGCCGGCCGCGCTCTGCAGGTTGTTGTACGAGGCTCAGATGGAGCAGACCTCAGTGTCCCGGTGGGGGGGGGGTCATTATAGCGCAGCGCTCTGCTCGCCGGCCGCGCTCTGCAGGTATCCGGGAGATGTGTGAGTGTTGGAGTCTCGTGGTTGGTAACAGGAAGGCGCGGAGGTGACGCCGCTCATGTGCGGGATCTGCGGGAGGTTCCCGGGGGGGTTTTTTTGCCTTTGTACCTCACAGACGCTTTCCCCGGCCTCCCACCAGTTACTATTTTGGACCAAATCTGTGCCCCTTTTTATTATATAACATTTGACAGGACCCTTGGGCGTAACTATAGCCGTCGCCGCCATACTAGCTGCTGTGGGGGTCACTCGGGTGCAAGAAAGTACCTCATTGTGGGGAATAACCACTTTGTGGCTCTCAGCTCTACTATGTAGGTTTTTCTGATATATGGCGGGATTATTGCTGCTTACACTGCTGTGACGGGCTTTATCTCATTAGGTGGGCATGCCCCATAAAATCTAGTTGCGCCCCCGGTGGGATTGTTGTCCGGACGGAGCCCCCGGTGCAAGGGTTGCCCCCAGGTGTCGGGACCCTGGGTCCAATGTTTTTGCCCTCCCCTGACCAAAGGGTTTTGGGGGCGGCAACCCGTATGGAGTTGTCGTGGGTGCTGAGCATGCTGGGAGTTGTCTTCGGTGCTGAGCCTGCTGGGAGTTGTCGTGGGTGCTGAGCGTTTCGGGAGGGTTTTGTGGGTGCTTGGGCCCTGCTGGGAGTTGTCGTGGGTGCTGAGCGGGCTGGGAAATTGTCCGGGTGCTGAGCGTGCTGCGAGTTTTCGTGGGTGTGAAAAATGTGGGGAAGGGTTTTGGGGGGGTGCTGAGCATGCTGGGAGTTGTCATGGGTGCTGAGCGTGCTGGGAGTTGTCGCGGGTGGTGAGCATGCTGGGAGTTTTCTTCGGAGCTGAGCGTGCTGGGAGTTGTGGGCGGTGCTGAGCGTGCTGGGAGTTGTCTTCGGTGCTGAGCCTGCTGGGAGTTGTCGTGGGTGCGGAGCGTGCTGGGAGTTGTCGTGGGTGCTGAGCGTGCTGGGAGTTGTCGCGGGTGCTGAGCGTGCTGGGAGTTGTCGCGGGTGCTGAGCATGCTGGGAGTTGTCTCGGGTGCTGAGCGTGCTGGGAGTTGTCGGGGGTGCTGAGCATGCTGGGAGTTGTCGTGGGTGCTGGGAGTTGTCGTGGGTGCTGGGAGTTGTCGTGGGTGCTGGGAGTTGTCGTGGGTGCTGGGAGTTGTCGTGGGTGCTGAGCATGCTGGGAGTTGTCCGGGTGCTGAGCGTGCTGGGAGTTTCTCCGCGGTGCTGAGCGTGCTGCGAGTTGTCGTGGGTGCTGAGCATGCTGGGAGTTGTCGTGGGTGCTGAGCATGCTGGGAGTTGTCGCGGGTGCTGAGCGTGCTGGGAGTTGTCGGGGTGCTGAGCGTGCTGGGATTTTGTCGCGGGTGCGGGAGCTTTGCTGGGATTTGGGTCGCGGGTGCTGAGCTTGCTGGGAGGTTGTCGCGGGTGCTGAGCGTGCGGGGAGTTGTCGCGGGTGCTGAGCGTGCGGGAGTTGTCGCGGGTGCTGAGCGTGCTGGAGTTGTCGCGGGTGCTGAGCAGGGCGGAGTTGTCGCGGGTGCTGAGCGTGCTGGGAGTTGTCGCGGTGTTTGAGCGTGCTGGGAGTTGTCGCGGGTGCTGGAGCGTGTGGGAGTTGTCGCGGGTGCTGAGCGTGCTGGGAGTTGTCGCGGGTGCTGAGCGGGGCTGGGAGTTGTCGGGGGTGCTGGCGTGCTGGGATTTTTGTCGGCGGTGCTGAGCGTGCTGGGAGTTGTCGCGGGTGCTGAGCGTGCTGGGAGTTGTCGTCGGTGCTGAGCGTGCTGGGAGTTGTCGTGGGTGGTGAGCGTGCTGGGAGTTTTAGCGGGTTCTGAGCGAGCTGGGAGTTGTCGCGGGTCTACGTGCTGGGTGTTGTCGCGGGTGCTGAGCGTGCTGGGCGTTGTCGCGGGTGCTGAGCGTGCTGGGAGTTGTCGCGGGTGCTGAGCATGCTGGGAGTTGTCGCGGGTGCTGAGCGTGCTGGGAGTTGTCGCGGGTGCTGAGCGTGCTGGGCGTTGTCGCGGGTGCTGAGCGTGCTGGGAGTTGTCGCGGGTGCTGAGCTTTGCGGGGAGTTGTGGGGGGTGCTGAGCTTGCTGGGTGTTGTGGCGGGTGCTGTGCGTGCTGGGAGTTGTCGCGGGTGCTGAGCGTGCTGGGAGTTGTCCGCGGTGCTGAGCGTGCTGGGAGTTGTCGTCGGTGCTGAGCGTGCTGGGAGCTGTAGTCAGGCCTCATCCTGGTTGAGGCTCTGTTACTCCTGTCTTTCTCCTGCCCTTGGATCCAGGTGTCTGATGATTGTGGTGCACTCCTCCTGCACCGGGGCCTCCGCTCCGTCTACTTCCCCCCAGTGCAGGTGCGGTGTACAGCGCTGTGGTATGCGGAGGCCCCCGCTGTACCTCCAGAGTCTCTGCACTGATGCCCCACCCTGAGGAGGAACCACAAGTCCCAGCAATGAGCGCGGCTGGCGGCTCCGTCACGGTGACGTGTTGTCCGTCGATGTTCTGGAGACGATATCGCTGCGCGGTTCCTCTATCTGCTCAATGGCACCTGCGGCAGCGGCCTCCCCTCTCCTCTGCTTGCTGGCAGTGAATGGGAGCTGTAGGGAATTTAGACCCCAGGGCGGCAGTTATCAGAGCAGTGTGTAGACGGCCACCGGCAATGTCTGCGCCGGATCCAGAGCCCGCGCCGTGTGGCCCTCAATCTGTGCTGTGGTCTGGAGAGCTGGGATGTTCTGCTGCCATGCGGCGGGTTCCTGGAGCCTCCCTGTAGGGGCCGCGGGGTTTTTTTGCGCAGTCACCGCGGTGGAGTCACAGTCCTTTGGTTTCCGCTGTGTTTTTAATTAAAATGGTAGACGCGGGCCTTTGGGGCGGCTCCCGCGGACTTGATTTGGGGGCCGGCTGCCCCGGGGGTGTGCTGTGGGGGACCGAGTTCACCTTCCATTCACCCGGCATCACTCAGTGCCGCCCCTTCCCCTGGGGGAAGTTCTAGAAAAAGTATAAAAAGCGAATAAAAGGTGGGTAAAGTCCGGGCGCGGGGGTTTACCCCAAAAAGGGCATAGGAGGATCGGGGGGCCCCCAGCGATGGATCGGGGGGCCCCCAGCGACGGATCGGGGGGCCCCCAGCGACGGATCGGGGGGCCCCCAGCGACGGAGGGGGGGCCCATATCGTTTCAGTCTCATGCTGCTCGGAAAAAAAGAAAAGCGAGCATGATTGGTCGCTGGGGGCCCTGGGTCGCTAGGGGCCCTGACGGGTCCTAGGGCCCCTAGGGTCGCTAGGCCCTGACTGGTCGCTATGGGCTCTGACTGGTCGCTAGGGGCTCTGTTTGGTAGTTTGGGGCTCTGTTTGGTGCGTGGCCTTGGTTGGTCGCGTGGCCTCGGGTTGGTCGCTGGGGCCTTTGGTTGGTCCTGTGGGCCCTGTTTGGCGGCTGTGGGCCCGATTGGGGGCTGGGGGCCCGGATTGGCGGCTGGGGCCCCCTGATGGCGGCTGGGGCCCCTGATTTGGGGGCTTGGCCCCCTGATTGGCGGCTGTGGGCCCTGATTGGCGGGGGGGGGCCCCTGTTTGGGGCGGTGTGGCCCTGATTGGCGGCTGGGGGGCCCTGTTTGGGGCGGGGGCCTGATTGGCGGCTGGGGGGCCCTGTTGGGGGCTGTGGGCCCCTGTTTGGGCGGCTGGGGGCCCTATTCGGCTGGGGGCCCTGTTTGGGCGGCTGTGGGCCTGATTGGCGGCTGGGGGCCCTGATGGGGTGGGGGCCTGATTGGGGCTGTGGCCCTGATTGGCGGGGGGGCCCCCTGGCTGGCGGCTGTGGGCCCCGGTTGGCGGCTGTGGGCCCCGGTTGGCGGCTGTGGGCCCCGGTTGGCGGCTGTGGGCCCCGGTTGGCGGCTGTGGGCCCCGGTTGGCGGCTGTGGGCCCCGGTTGGCGGCTGTGGGCCTTGGTTGGGGGGCTGGGGGCCCCTGGTCGGCGGCTGGGGGGCCCGGTCGGGGCCTGGGGCCTCTGGTGGGGGGCTGGCCTCTGGTTGGCGGCGTGGCCCCTTGGTTGGGGTGGGGCCCTTGTCATCGCTGGGGGCCTTGGTCGGGGGCTGGGGGCCTTGGTCGGGGCTGGGGCCCTTTGGGTCGGCGGCGGGGCCTTGGTTGGGGCTTTTTCCCCGGTCGGCGGTGGGCCCTTGGTTGGGGGCTGTTCCTGGTTGGCGGCTGTGGGCTCTGGTTGGCGGCTTTGGGCTTGGTTGGCGGCTGTGGCTCTGGTTTGGTCGCCGTGGCCTTGTTTGGGGGGCGGTGGCCCTTGTTTGGGGGCGGGCCTCTGATTGGTTGCTATGTCCAAAAGGGGACAGTTTATTTGCCCAATTTTGATAAATGAGGCCCATTTCCTGAACCTCTAATCAGGTCCATGAGCCTCGCGTCCCTGATGCCCTTGCTCGGTGGTCTCTAACCTCGCTGTTGCAAAACTACAACCCTCATCATGGCCTGATGCCCTCCTGCACTGTAATGCCCTTCAGTGCAGGTTGGAGCCATGATTGGCACATATAGGGGTGGGGGTGTTATTTAGGTCACGGCTTCCTGTGCAGCCCCCACCATCTTGATAAAACCTGTGTCTGTTGCGCAGTCAGAAAAGGGTTATTTTTATATGAGGCTGTTGGAGAAGTTGTTGGTGGTGGAGAGCGAGGGAGGCTTCAACTTCTGGTCCGGTCAGCCCCAGTCTCACTTCTAAGCTCCCCTTCTTGTGGGGAAAGGGAAATGACTCTTCCTATGTCACTCTCAGTCAGCGACGATTGCCGTAGACACAGCCAGCCCCAGCCTGAGCGACATCCTGTATGATCCTCCAGAGCTGCGCTCACTATTCTGCTGGTGCAGTCACTGTGTACATACATTATTTCCGTATGTTGAGTTACATCCTGTATCATACTCCCGGCGCGCTCATACTGTGGGGCATCATGTGTACATACATTACTTTTCCTGTACTGATCCTGAGTTCATCCGTTTTTTTCTCAAGCTGCACTCACTATTTGTGGGGCAGTCACGTACATACATTACTTTCCTTATGACCTAGTTACTCCCGTTTTATCCTCCCAAACTGAGCTCATTTCTGCTGGGCAGTCATGTACATACTTACTTATCTGTACTGATCCCGGTTACTCCTGTATTATATCCGAGCTGCCTCACTTTTGCTGGTGCAGTCAGTACATCATTTTTACCCGTATGATCCCGAGGGTTTAAACCTGTGTTTTCCTCAGAGTGCGCTCACTTTTGTGGGCAGTCATGTACTACATTACTTATTGTACAAATCCCGGTTAATCCCGCATTATCCTCCAGAGCTGCGATCCTATTCTGCTGGTGACTCACTGTACAACATTTCTTTTCCGTAATGACCTGATTACACCCGTATTAACCCAAGCGCCTCATATTTTCTGGGCAGTATGTTATACATTACTTATCCGTCTGATCCTGGGTTACATCCTGTATTACCCCAGGCTCATCACTATTTTGCTGTTCAGTCCTGTCATACATTTTTTCCTGTATGACCTAGTTACATCCTGTTTATACTCCAGAGTGCGCTCATATTCTGCTGGTCAGTCATGTACATAATACTTATCCCGTATGTCCCGAGTTACATCCGGGATTTTCCCCCAGAGTTGCACTCACTATTCTGCTGGTGCAGTCACTGTACTCATTTTAGTTATCCTGTTATGATCCTCAGTTAGTTCCTGTATTATACTCCAGAGCTGCGCTCACTATTCTGCTGGTGCAGTCACTGTACATACATTACTTATCCTGTACTGATCCTGAGTTACATCGGAGCGAAAATCTGAAAATGACTAGAAACTAAAGGCTTAAAAATCCATAGAATTTTCTCTGTGGAATTCGTCTGTTTTAGTCGGGTTCTCTGGTTTGCACTTTAACTCCTTAACGACCACCCACCGCTTTTTGACGTCGCTGCAGACATCTGAGTTTCCGGCTCCCGGTGCTGCAGTTGCGCTGAGATCGGGGCTGTACTACACAGTCCTGATCCCAGCGCAGCCTCTGCAACCACCGGGGAGCACAGAGACCTCCGCACCCCGGTGCTTTAACCCTTTAATTGCCGCGGATCGTCACTGCAGCGCAATCAAAGGGTTTCCCTGCTCTGTCGGGTGATCGGAACACCCGGTGACCCGACAGAGCCCTGGGAACAGCTGCACAGTCAGCCCTAGGGACCTAGTGTAGCCCCAGGGTTGTCTGTGTAACAAGTCAGTGACCAGGGCAGACTCTGTGCTGTCCTGATCACTGCCTGTGTCAGACTGACACAGATTATACTGTATTCGCATATATGAATATGCAAATACATTACTAAGTGTAAAATAAAAAAGGTAAACAGTTCTCCCTTCATGGAATGGTTAAAAAAAAAAAAAAAGGGTAAAAAAAAATAAAGTGTAATAAAATAAAATAAATAATAAAGAATAATTGTGCATACATTACACACAAAAAAAAAAACCTACACGTATTAGGTATCCACACGTCTGTAATAACTTGGAGAATTAATCTAACAAGTTATTAAGTGAGAATGGTATAAAAAAGAATTAAAACAAATTCTGCAATTATTTATAAGTGAACTTAGACTAAAATGGCAAAACGGAAAAAATGTTCTGGTCATTAACTACTTTTCAGGCCCGGGGCTTAAGGGGTTAATCTTTCACCCCAAAAGCTATTCAGCCCCAGTACGTCAAGCTTGTAGCTCTGGTACATCCCTAAGGTTCAGGTATTATAATAGAGGGGGGGGGGGGCAGCTGTTATAGTTCTGGCCGTGTCCCCCCCCCCCCCCCCCCCCCCCCCCCCCCCCCCCCCCCCCCCCCCCCCCCCCCCCCCCCCCCCCCCATCCGTTACACCTTGCCCTGGTCTGTCCCCTCAGTCTTGGCCGGCGCTGGGACTGACCGCCGCGGCGGCTGCTTATAGTTGTTTACATCTGTGGACACTTCCATCAATCATTAACAGAACACAGGCTGCAGTGCATGATGGGTAATACTGGAGGTTAGAATTAGAGAGCGCACTGACCTGTGCTAGCAAGGAACTATGTATACTAACCGTCCTGGGCGGGGACGCATCTGTTCCCATTGTTTTCGGGACAATAGAACAGGCTGTGCGATCGGTTACCGTCCTATAGTGATTGCTATTGAAAACCAATAGGAGGAGAAGCTAGCTACTTCCTGCTGTCAGCGGTGAACTACATCTCCCAGCAGTCTTGTAAATGGAGGCTCTGCTGGGACACATCGCTGACGAATAGAGGAGGAGGCATCTCGGTGTGATTGGCGCCAGTGACAGTTGAGAGAGGAGGAGCCTAGAACCCTTTGTTTTACCAGGTGACCGAAAAATCAGCCCCTTGGGAGCTAAGATGGCTGACAAGGATATCAGACAGCAACTTCCTATCCCAGACGCTGAAGACAGGGGGAGTCTGAGATTAGAGGAAGGGACTGCAGCTAGAGACTGTGCAGCAGGGAGTGAGCGTGCGGCCAGCGACTGCGGCCCCAGGGAGTAAGCGCGCCCGGCGACTGTGGCCCCAGGGAGTGAGGTCGGCCGGCGACTTGTGGCCCCAGGGACTGAGCGCGGCCCGGCGACTGTGGCCCAGGGAGTGAGCGACGCCCGGCGACTGCGGCAGCAGGGAGTGGGGGCGTGGCCCGGCGACGGCCCAGGGAAGTGAGCGGCGCGCGGCGACGTGGCCCCAGGGGACTGAGCGCGCCGGCGACTGTGGCCCCAGGGAGTGAGCGCGCCCGGCGACTGTGGCAGCAGGGAGTGAGCGCGCCCGGCGACTGCGGCAGCAGGGAGTGAGCGCGCGCCCGGCGACTGCGGCCCCAGGGAGTGAGCGCGCGCCCGGCGACTGCGGCCCCAGGGAGTGAGCGCGCGCCCGGCGACTGCGGCCCCAGGGAGTGAGCCCCGCGCCCGGCGACTGCGGCCCAGGGAGTGAGCGCGCGCCCCGGGGACTGCGGCCCAGGGAGTGGCGCGCGGGCCCCGGGGACTGCGGCCCAGGGAGTGAGCGCGCGCCCGGCGACTGCGGCCCAGGGAGTGAGCGCGGCCCCCCGGCGACTGCGGCCCAGGGAGTGAGCGCCGCGCCGGCGACTGCGGCCGCAGGGAGTGAGCGCGCGCCCGGCGACTGCGGCAGCAGGGAGTGAGCGCGCGCCCGGCGACTGCGGCAGCAGGGAGTGAGCGCGCGCCCGGCGACTGCGGCAGCAGGGAGTGAGCGCGCGCCCGGCGACTGCGGCAGCAGGGAGTGAGGGGCGCGCCCCGGCGACTGCGGCAGCAGGGAGGGGGAGCACGCGCCCGGCGACTGCGGCAGCAGGAGTGAGCGCGCGCCCCGGCGACTGCGGCAGCAGGGAGTGAGCGCGCGCCCCGGCGACTGCGGCACGGGAGTGAGGGCGCCCCGACGCGGCAGCGGGGAGTGAGGGCGCCCGGCGACTGCGGCACGGGATGGCGCGCGCCCGGCGACTGGGGGCCCCGGGGAGTGAGGGGGGGGGCGCCCCGGGACTGCGGCCCCAGGGAGGAGCGCGCGCCCGGCGATGCGGCCCAGGGAGTGAGCGCCCCGGCGCTGGGCCCCGGGAGTGAGCGGCGCCCGGGGGCTGGGGCCCCCAGGGAGTGAGCGCCCCCCCCGGGCGATGCGGCCCCGGGGATGGGCGCCCCGGCGATGCGGCCCAGGGAGTGGCGCGCCCCCGGCGACTGCGGCCCCCAGGGAGTGAGGGGCGCGCCCGGCGCGGGGCCCCAGGGAGTGAGCGGGGCCCCGGGACGCCCCAAGCAGGGAGTGGCGCGCGCCCGGCGACTGCGGCAGCAGGGAGTGAGCGCGCCCCGACTGGGCAGCAGGGATTGAGGCGGCCCCCGGCACTCCACAACCCCCCCCGACTGCGGCACGGGGAGTGACCCCGGGCCCCCGGGACTGGGCCGGGAGTGAGCGCGGCCCGGGATGCGGGCGCAGGGGGGTTGTGCAATTTAGTCCCTTTATGTTGTGAAAACCTAATAGTGCAGAATTTCGGATAGTCCGGCACCATGTGTCCCCGGCCCACCCCCTGTGTGCGCTCCCTGCCTGGCGCCGCGGTCGTCACAGGACACTGGAGTCTCCGGCTTCGTGATAAGAGTTAACAGCTTCTTGTTATCGAGTCCTATTATTAGATTTAACCATTCGCAGGTCACATCGCTGTGTAGCCGTCTGACGGCCGCCGGGGCCTCTGGGAAATTCACTGTGTTTATCTACCGTCCAATTCCTGCATTACCATTGCAGCCTCTGCCCGTCACCCAGCTTTCCCGGAGCCCTGAATGGTTTAGTAATTATTAGTCAAAGTGGCCACTCCGGAGTAGAGGAAAGCCGCCGCCATTTTGGGGTCCAGCTTCCATGGCTGCTGAATGGCAACCAACATGGCTGCTATGGCTTCCAACTTTCCAGGACCCCTGACTGGGTGTCAGTGCTGTAGAAGGCAGATTGGTCTCCCTATTGGTGGTCACCCAGCTTTCCTGGAGACGGATAGATCTCTGCGTCTGTAACCTCCTGAGGTGTTTGGCTTGAATTTTGACCCAGTGCTGATACTGTTAATGTTTTGGCACCGGGGGGTCATCAGGTCGCGGCTTTGCCCCTCTCCGGTCATTGACTCCTTTGTACGTACGGCAGCGTTCTCCAGGCCTGAAGCCTGTGCTCGGTGGCGTCATGGTAACAGGGGCCGCTTCCCACACGTCGCGGGGCGAGGAGCGGGCGGAGGGCAGCGCCGCGTCAGGGGCACGAGTCTTCACCTCCTGAACCTGAGATAGGGCTGTGGTGACGCAGCCGGAAAAACTGGTTTTGGTAACAATGGCCGCCAGTCAGCGACGAGGCTGCACGCCCCATGGGAATGGCAGCTGCTGGACTATCAGCTGGTGAACGCCTGGGCGAGGCACCGCTCCTGGCCCCATGTGTGTGCTACCACCTGAAGGTGCCCTAAAAACCAGGGGGGCAATGAAAAATCATGGGGCCCCATCGCTGAATGTGGTGAAAACCATCAGTGAGTGACAGATGTATAAATAATACCGCCCTATAGTGCTCAGAAAACAGGAAGGCCCCAATTTATAACCTATAGACGGGAACATGGGGCCTTATTGTCCAACAATAAGACTATCCTTGTTACCCATGGCAACCAGTCAGAGCTCAAGGCAACCAATCAGAGCTCAGCTTTCATTTTTCCAGAGCAGTATAGAAAATGAAAGCTGAGCTCTGATTGGTTACTACGGTCTCTGATTGCTGCGTTGGAGCTCTGATTGGTTACTGGGTACTCTGGATGTACTATGGGCTCTAGTTGCTATGTACTATAGGCTCTAGTTGCTATGGGCTCTGGTTGCTATGCACTATGGGCTCTGGTTGCTATGGGCTTTGGTTGCTATGCACTATGGGCTCTGGTTGCTATGGGCTCTAGTTGCTATGTACTATGGGCTCTGGTTGCTATGGGTTCAGATTGGTTGCTATGAGCAATGGACAATCTTCCTGTTAGACCTTCTTATGACAATTTTGCTAGCGTTCTGTTCAGTTTGTGCCCATAACCCCGGGGTCCGCGCTTTACTTTGCAGTTATTACGGTTTAGACAGTTTCTAGACACTTCTACGCCTCGTACGAAAAAGGGGCGGGGTTTATCGTGTCCCACAAGCTGGACACATTGGGCAACATGTGTGATTTTTGGTGCTAAGACGCCAATTTTTATGCGCATAAGAATAGTATAGGATACACCCGAGTCTCTGAATCTGTTCTCCTGCCGGTCAGAGATTTAGCGCTTTCCAGCTACAAAGTGACGCCTCAGGCTCAGGTGACCCCCTTGTAAAGTCTCTCCCTGTCCCAGCAGTCGCCATCTCTTGGGGTTGGGCTGGGTCACAAAATGCCACATGCAATGTTATTTGGTAGCTGGAAGTCGGTGTATGCAGAATCGGACCTCCTGTGGGGGCAGTGGTGAGCCCCTGCCAAGATGGCGGCTGTGACCCCGAGGGGTGTGACTGGCAGCTCCTGTGGGGGCGACGGTGAGCCCCTGCCAAAATGGTGGCTGTGACCCCGAGGGGTGTGACTGGCAGCTCGTGTGGGGGCGACGGTGAGCCCCTGCCGAAATGGTGGCTGTGACCCCGAGGGGTGTGACTGGCAGCTCGTGTGGGGGCGACGGTGAGCCCCTGCCAAGATGGTGGCTGTGACCCCGAGGGGTGTATACAGAATCTGACCTCCTGTGGGGGCAGCGGTGAGCCCCTGCCAAGATGGCGGCTGTGGCCCCGAGGGGTGTGACTGGCAGCTCGTGTGGGGGCGACGGTGAGCCCCTGCCAAGATGGTGGCTGTGACCCCGAGGGGTGTAGGCAGATTCGGGTACCTCTGTGGGGGCAGCGGTTGAGCACACCTGCCAAGATGGCGGACCTGTGTCCCCAGGGGTTGTGTGACTGGTCAGCTCGGTTGTGGGGGGCGGACGGTGAGCCCCTGCCAAGATGGCGGCTGTGACCCCAAGGGGTGTATGCAGAATTGGCCTGGCAGCTCCTGTGGGGGCAGCGGTGAGCCCCTGCCAAGATGGCGGCTGTGACCCCAAGGGATGTATTGCCAGAATCGGTCCTGGCAGCTCCTGTGGGTTTTTGGCAGCGGTGAGCCCTGCCAAGATGGAGTTAGCGGCTGTGACCCCAACGGGGTGTATGCAGAATACGGCCTGGCTTGCTCACTGTGGGGGGCAGGCCGGTAGAGCCCCTGCCAAGATGCGCGGCCGTGTGGACCCGAGGGGTGTATACAGAATCAGACTCCTAGTTGGGGGCAGCGGTGAGCCCCTGCCACGCTGGCGGCTGTGCCCCCGCGGGGTGTGACTGGCAGCTCCTGTGGGGGCAGCGGTGGGCCCCTGCCAAGATGGCGGCTGTGACCCCGAGGGGTGTATGCAGAATCGGCCTGGCAGCTCCTGTGGGGGCAGCGGTGAGCCCCTGCCAAGATGGCGGCTGTGACCGTCGGGGGTTTGTTGTATACAGAATTCAGACTCTGTGGGGGCAGCGCTGTGAGCCCTGCCAAGATGGCGGGGGGCTGTGACCCGAGGGGTTGTATTACAGAATCAGACTGTCCTGTGGGAGAGCAGCGGTGAGCCCCTGCCAAGATGGCGGCTGTGACCCCGAGGGGTGTATACAGAATCAGACCTCCTGTGGGGGCAGCGGTGAGCTACTGCCAAGATGGCGGCTGTGACCCCCCAAGGGGTGTATGTAGAATCGGCCTGGCAGCTCCTGTGGGGGCAGCGGTGAGCCCCTGCCAAGATGGCGGCTGTGACCCCGAGGGGTGTATGCAGAATCGGCCTGGCTGGCATGTGGGGGCAGCGGTGAGCCCCTGCCAGGATGGCGACTGTGACCCCTGGGCTCTGCTGATGGCTCCGGGTGGAGTTCCCCTTTAAGTTTCCGGTGACTTTCCCACACTTCGTTCTCCAGCAGATAAATATTTGGCGCGCGGGGTTTTCGCTTCTCGCCTTCGCCGCTGGTTTTGGCCGAGAATGTAAACAGAGCGGATTAGAATAATTGTTTATAAGGGAAGAGTTTATACTGGGCGGGTTAACTGGTTCTGCTCCACAGACTGGTCCGGCTGCTGCGGGGCCCTCCTGGGGGAGCAGCGACATTAGGTGGCACCCTGGTCCTAATGGATGGGGGAGCGGGAGCCGCCACCTGTGCCCATCTATCAACCAGATGACTTTATCTGTGGGAACTACAACTCCCAGCATGCCTTGTCCTGAATGCCCCCTTTCTATATGGAATTGGTCCAGCCCTAGGGTGATTCCACATTAAACTATTGGGACCTTTCTAGAGCTCTGCTTGCAGTCAGTGAATGGGACATCCATAGTGCAGGCCGCTTGACTGCTCTGTTTCATATGGGGAGCGCTCGTTACCTCCATGTGATGGAAAATGGGCAGAAAGCTTACTGAAGTTTTTTTACTTTTTACCTTAAGATAGGAGGCGAATGACCACATCTGGGCTTTGGTCAGTGTTGGTCACCAGTACTGATGACACAGCATGAAGATCCTCCCAGGATGGATGATGAGGTCATCACGTGGCTCCTCCCAGGAGGATGATGAGGTCATCACGTGGCTCCTCCCAGGATGGATGATGTCATCACGTGGCTCCTTCTAGGATGGATGATGTCACTATGTTGCTCCTCCCAGGAGGGATGATGAGGTCATCACGTGGCTCCTTCTAGGATGGATGATGTTACTATGTAGCTCCTCCCAGGAGGGATGATGAGGTCATCACGTGGCTCCTCCCAGGAGGGACGGTGATGAGGTCATGGCGTGGCTCCTCCCTCAGTGGTTTATGGGCTTTGTGTCTCCATAGGTTGTCCCCCTGGGTCTCCTCCCGTTGCCGCTCGGTGGCCGCCATCTTTCCATCTTCGTCTCATTCTTTCTGTTGATCTCAGTTCTGCGGTTTGAGGTTTCTTCTCTGTATCTTCATTTTGTGGTTCTTCTTAAAGGGGCGTCCACCCTCCTTTCTGCAGAGTTTGTCCTCTACTTCCGTAGCTTTGTAACTTGTACTGATCTGATCCTCCAGTCACAACCAGAGCTGCATTCAGACTTATTGAGGCTTCCTGTTCCCAGAGCTCAGTCATTGCGGACGTGGAGATGACGGTTATACATCGGGGGCAGCTCTGGCTGTGACTGCAGTATACGACTAGTGACCATGCGCCCTTCACCTCTAAAGTTCCACTAATTTTCTGTTACTCGGATTTAATCTTTTTCTTGACATATATAAGACGTACACGGCAGCTCTGGATGTGATTGGAGCATAGACAATGGAACAATAAGATTGTGAGTGAAGCTTTGGATGTGATTGGAGTATAGACATTTTAACAGGATTGTGAATGAAGCTTTGGATCTGTACATGTAGTAACGGAGCTTTGGGCTGTGATCTGTGCCATAGGAACTGTTAGTAGTAACGGAGCTTTGGCTGTGTCTGGAGCATAGACCTGTAGTAATGGAGCTTTGGCTGTGTCTGGAGTATAGACCTGTAGTAATGGAGCTTTGGCTGTGTCTGGAGCATAGACCTGTAGTAATGGAGCTTTGGCTGTGATTGGAGTATAGACCTGTAGTAATGGAGATTTGGTTGTGATTGGAGCATAGACCTGTAGTAATGGAGCTTTGGCCATGATTGGAGCATAGACACGTAGTAATGGAGCTTTGGCTGTGATTGGAGCATAGACCTGTAGTAATGGAGCTTTGGCTGTGATTGGAGTATAGACACATAGTAAAGGAGCTTTGGCTGGGATTGGAGCATAGACCTGTAGTAATGGAGCTTTGGCTGGGATTGGAGTATAGACACGTAGTAATGGAGCTTTGACTGTGATTGGAGCATAGACACGTAGTAATGGAGCTTTGGCTGGGATTGGAGCATAGACCTGTAGTAATGGAGCTTTGGCTGTGATTGGAGTATAGACACATATGAATGGAGGCCTGTGGCTGTGATTGGGCTTAGACCTGTAGTTAATGGGAGCTTTGGTGTGATTGGAGGCATATTAGACTGTAGTAATGGGTGGCTTTGGTAAGTGTAATGGCGTATAGGACACGTATTAGAGTTGATGGAGCTTTGACTGTGATTGGAGCATAGACACGTAGTAATGGAGCTTTGGCTGGGATTGGAGTATAGCCTCGTAGTAATGGAGCTTTGGTTGTGATTGGAGTATAGACACATAATAATGGAGCTTTGGCTGTGATAGGAGCATAGACCTGTAGTAATGGAGCTTTGGCTGTGATTGGAGCATAGACACGTAGTAATGGAGCTTTGGCTGTGATTGGAGCATAGACACGTAGTAATGGAGCTTTGATTGTGTATGGAGTATAGACACGTAGTAATGGAGCTTTGGTTGTGATTGGAGCATAGACCTGTAGTAATGGAGCTTTGGCCATGATTGGGAGGCATTATGGACACGGTAGTAAATGTGCTTTTGGCTGGTGATTGGAGCATAGACCTGTAGTAATGGAGCTTTGGCTGTGATTGGAGTATAGACACATAGTAAAGGAGCTTTGGCTGGGATTGGAGCATAGACACATAGTAAAGGAGCTTTGGCTGGGATTGGAGAATAGACGGGTAGTAATGGAGCTTTGGCAGTGATTGGAGCATAGACATTAGTAATGTACTTTGGCTGGATTGGAGCATATACCTTGTAGTAATGGAGGCCCTTTTTTGTTGGCTGGGATTGGAGTATAGACTCGTAGTAATGGAGCTTTGGCTGTGATTGGAGCATAGACCTGTAGTAATGGAGCTTTGGCTGTGATTGGAGCATAGACCTGTAGTAATGGAGCTTTGGTTGTGTATGGGCGTATTGAAACGTTTGTAAATGGCGTTTGACCTGTGTTTGGATCATAGGGACTCGTTGTAATGGAGAGCTTTTGGCTGGGATTGGAGTATAGCCTCGTAGTAATGGAGCTTTGGTTGTGATTGGAGTATAGACACATAATAATGGAGCTTTAGCTGTGATAGGAGCATAGACCTGTAGTAATGGAGCTTTGGCTGTGAATGGAGCATAGACACGTAGTAATGGAGCTTTGGCTGTGATTGGAGCATAGACACGTAGTAATGGAGCTTTGAGTGTGTATGGAGTTATAGTACACGTATGTAATGGAGAGCTCTTTGAGTGTGATGGAGCATAGACACGTAGTAAAGTGTGCTTTGTGCTGGGATTGGAGGTATTGCCTCGTGTAGTCATGGAGGCTTTAGTTGTGAAGTGGAGTATAGACACATAATAATGGAGCTTTAGCTGTGATAGGAGCATAGACCTGTAGTAATGGAGCTTTGGCTGTGAATGGAGCATAGACACGTAGTAATGGAGCTTTCGGGACTGTGATTGAGAGCATAGGGTGGGGGGGGGGGACACGTTAGTAATGGAGCTTTGGCTGTGATTGGAGCATAGACCTGTAGTAATGGAGCTTTGGTTGTGTATGGCGTATAGACACGTAGTAATGGAGCTTTGGTTGTGTATGGAGTATACATCTAATACAAATATAACGTGGCACTCTAAAGGACTATGTAAACCTCAACGGTATTATAGGGAATATAGGAAATGTCAATTACTGCGAAGGAAAAATTTATTGTTTTTATGAAAAACCGGGATTCTTAGTTACAAGTATTTGATCAAAGATTGTATTAAGCTCTCCTCCCAATAGGTCAAGGGGATCCAGAGCAGGTGAGTCCTACACTAAAAAATGTTACCTTGACTAGGATCCCCTTGATGTTTTGGGGGTGAGCTTAATTACAATCTTTGATCAAATACTGTAAACTAAGAGTCCCACAGGTTTTTCATTATTTTTCCTTAGCAGTAATGCTTTCAAATATTCCTATATAGCTTGAGGTTTTACTTGTCTTTAGTGTGCCATGATAGTATTGTATGTATGTCATTTGACCCGCTTTCAGTGTGCACCTATGCTGACGTTTTCAAAGTATATTTTAGATGTGCACAGCCTAATTACGTTTTGTTGTGTATGGAGTATAGACACGTAGTAATGGAGCTTTGGCTGTGATTGGAGTATAGACCTGTAGTAATGGAGCTTTGGCTGTGATTGGAGCATAGACCAGTAGTAATGGAGCTTTCGCTGGGATTGGAGAATAGACGTGTAGTAATGGAGCTTTGGTTGTGATAGGAGCATACACCTGTAGTAATGGAGCTTTGGCTGTGATTGGAGAATAGACACGTAGTAATGGAGCTTTGGCTGTGATTGGAGCATAGACCTGTAGTAATGGAGCTTTGGCTGTGATTGGAGTATAGACACATAGTAAAGGAGCTTTGGCTGGGATTGGAGCATAGACCTGTAGGTCAATGGTGCTTGGTGGGATGGGATAGGAATACTAGACACGTGTGTAATGGAGCTTTGGCTGTGATTGGAGAGCATAGACGCGTAGTAATGGAGCTTTGGCTGTGATTGGAGTATAGACCTGTAGTAATGGAGCTTTGGCTGTGATTGGAGCATAGACCCGTAGTAATGGAGCTTTGGCTGTGATTGGAGCATAGACCTGTAGTAATGGAGCTTTGGCTGTGATTGGAGTATAGACCTGTAGTAATGGAGCTTTGGCTGTGATTGGAGAATAGACACGTAGTAATGGAGCTTTGGCTGTGATTGGAGTATAGACCTGTAGTAATGGAGCTTTGGCTGTGATTGTAGTATAGAGCTGTCCTGGCTCATGTTGTGGTTGCTCTGTATTCACCGGTCTTGTCTGTATTATTAGTCCTCTGGCGCCTCCTACTGTCCCCCCCGGGGGCGCGGATCTGGTGCTGGAGGCCGTGAACCACATTTTTCTCGGGGCGGTGATCTTGAACTTGTTTCTGTTGCAATTCAAGTCCTTCATCTCCTCTTATTTGTATTTTTAAATGATAAATAAAGTAAATGTAAGCATCCCTCTGTTCGGTCTGAGCTGCGTCGCCCCCTGGTGGACGAAAACGGGTGTAAAATAGGGGAATAATCTACAGGACTGTTACCACTATAGAATGTGATGGCAAAGTGATCGGATAGGACATCAAAAGCCTGGATGGTTGCACGTTACCACCTGGGCCCCGGCACTACCCAAGGAAAGGATTATAGATTAGAATAGCTGAGCAGTACACACGCCACCTGCCCTCCATTCTCCTCTATGGGAAGATCCCAGTAATGGGGAGCGACAGTGAGACTATGGGCTGTCGTTCCTCCATTCTCTCTATGGGAGTTCCCAGAGTAAAAGGGGAGTGATGTTTACTCCTATTATCTCTATGGTGTCCCAGTTACGGGAGCGCTGTGTTCTCTCCAATTTATGTTCTATGGGCTCCGTTACCTAGTCAAAGGGGAGCGCTTGTATTCTCCATTATCATATATGGAGTTCCAGTACAGGGTGAGAGACGCTGTGTTCTCCATTTCTCCTCTATGGGAGTTCCCAGTCAGGGAGCGCGGTGTTCTCTCATTCTGTTCTATCGGAGTTCCCAGTAAAGGGGGGAGCTCTGTTTGTTTGTCTCCAGTAATGGTTCTATGGGAGTTCACAGTACAGGGGAGCGCTGTGTTCTCCATCTATTCTATGGCAGTGTCCAGTACAGGGTTTAGAGCGCTGTTGTTTTTCCATTTCTCATCTTATGGCGAGGCTCCCAGTACAGGGGAGCGCTGTGTTCTCCCATTTTCCTCTATTGGGAGTTCCAGTACAGGGGAGCACTGTGTTATCCCATTCTCCTCTATGGGAGTTCAGTACAGGGGAGTGATGTCGTTCTCCTTTTCCTCTATGGGAGTTCCCAGAACAGGGGAGCTCTGTGGTTCTTCTTCATTCGATGTTCTATGGGCTGTTACAGTAAAGGGAGAGCCGCTGTGTTCTCCATTCTTCTATCTATGGGAGTTCCCAGTTACAGGGGAGCGCTGGTTCTCCCATTCTCCTACTATGGAGTTCCAGTACTGGGGAGGGCGCTGTGTTCTCTCACATTTATGTTCTTTGGGAGTTCCCAGTAAGAAGGGGAGCGACTGTTTTCTCCATTCGCCTCCTATGGGAGGTTACCAGTTACAGGGGAGCGCTGTTGTTCTCCATTCTGTTTTAGGGAAGTTCCCAGTACAGGGGAGGTAGTTTCTCCCATCTTCATTCTATGGCAGTTCCAGTACAGTGGGAGCCTGTGTTCTCCATTATCCTTTATGGGAGCTCCCAAGTACAGGGGAGCGCTTGTGCTTCTCCATTCTCCTCTATGGGAGTTCCCAGTACAGGGGGGCGCTGTGTTCTCCATTCTGTTCTAGGGAGTTCCCAAGTACAGGGGAGCGCCGTGTCTCATTCTATTCTATGCAGTTCCCAGTATCATAGGGGAGCGCTGTGTCTCCATTCTGTTTGATGGAGTTCCCAGTTACAGGGGTGCACTCTGTGTTCTATTTCTCTCTATGGGAGTTCCACAGTTACAGGGGAGCGCGTGTTCTCAATTCTCCTCTATGGGAGTTCCCAGATCAATGGGCGATGCGCTGTGTTTCTATTGTGTTCTATGCGAGTTCCCAGTACTGGGGCTGCGCTGTGTTCTCTCCTTTTCTTGTTCTATGGGAGTTTCCCAGGTACAGGGGAGCGCTGTGCTTCTGTCCATTCTGTTCTATGGGAGTTCCAGTACAGGGTGGGGCGCGTGTTATCTTCCATTCTGTTCTAGGGAGTTCCCAGTACAGGGGGGGCTGTGTTCTCCATTCTGTTCTATGGAAGGTTCCAAGTTACTGGGGAGACGCTTGTGTTCTCCATTGTGTTCTTGGGAGTTAACTGTACAGGGGAGCGCTTGTGTTCTCATTCTCCTCTATGGGAGTTCCCAGTTCAGGGGGGGAGTGATGTTCTCCATTCTCTCTATGGAGTTCCAGTAATAGGGGTGCGCTGTGTTCTCTATTCTCCTATATGGGATGTTAACCAGTAAAGGGTGAAGCGCTGGTTTCTCTCCATTCTGTTCTATGGGGAGTTCCCGTACAGAGGGTGGAGCGTGTGTTTCCATTCTGTTCTATGGAGTTCCCAGTTTACAGGGGAAGCCGCTGTGTTCTCCATTCTGTTCTATGGGAGTTTCCTGTTACAGGGGCAGCGTCGGTTTGTGTTCTTCATTCTCCTCTATGGGAGTTCCCAGTACAGGGAGAGCGCTGTGTTCTTCCATTCTGTCTATGGGAGTTTCCAGCTACAGGGGAGAGCGCTGGTGATTCTCCATTCTCCTCTATGGGAGTTCCCAGTACAGGGGAGCGCTGTATGAGTTCTCCATTCTGCTTCTATGGGAGTTCCCAGGTACAGGGGAGCGCTGAGTTCTCTCCAATTCTGTTTATGGGGAAGTTCCCAGTTCAGGGTCGAGCGACTGTGTTCTCTCCATTCTGTTCTTGGGAGTTCCTGTACAGGGGATGCGCTGTGTTCTCCATTCTGTTTCTATGGAGTTCCCAGTCCAGGGGAGCGATGTGTTCTCACTTCTGTTCTATGGGAGAGATCCAGTACAGGGGAAGCGACTGTGTTCTCCTTTGTGTTCTATGGTGTTCCCAGTAACAGGGGAGCGCTGTGTTCTCTATTTCTCCTCTATGGGAGTTCCCAGTACAGGGGAGCGCTGTGTTTGTTCTCTCCATTCTGTTCTATGGGAGTTCCACGTACAGGTGAGCAGCTGTGTTCTACATTCTGTTCTATGGGAGTTTCAGTACCAGGGGAGCGCTGTGTTCTCCATTCTCCTCTATAGGGAGTTCCCAGTACTGGGGAGCGCTGTGGTTCTCCATTTAGTTTTTTGGGAGTTGCCAGTGACAGAGGGAGCGGTGTTCTCCATTATGTTCTATGGGTGTTGCTGGTACAGGGGATAGAGCGCACTGTTTAGTGTGTTCTCCATTCTCCTTCTATTGGGAGTTCCCAGTTAGGGGGGAGCGCTGTGTTCTCCTATTTGTTTTTATGGAGAGTTGCAGTACAGGGGAGCGGTGTTCTCATTCTGTTCTATGGGTGTTGCTGGTACAGGTGTGCGCTGTGTGTTTCCTTGTCTCCTCTATGGAGTTCCAGTACAGGGGAGTGTGTGTTCATCCATTCTGTTCTATGGGAGTTGCCAGTACAGGGGAGCGCTGTGTTCTCCATTCTGTTCTATGGGCGTTCCCGTACAGGGTTGAGCGCTGTGTTCTCCTATTCTCCTCTATGGGATTTCCCGGTAAAGGGGAGCCGATTGTGTTTCTCCATTTTGTTTATGGGAGTTCTTAGTTACAGGGGAGTGCTGTGTTCTCCATTCTGTTCTATGGAAGTTCCCAGTACAAGGGGAGCACTGTGTTATCCATTTCTGTTCTATGGAGTTTCCCGGTACAGGGAGCGCTGTGTTCCTCCATTCTGTTCTATGGGAGGTTCCCGTGTACAGGGAGCGCTGTGTTTTCCATTCTGTTTATATGGGAGTTCCCATACAGGGGAAGCGCTGTGTTCTCCAATCTGTTCTATGGGAATTTCCCAGTACAAGGGGAGCAGCTTGTGTTCTCTATTCTGTCTATGGGAGTTACCCAGTTACAAGGGAAAGAGCGCTCTGTGTTCTAATTATGTTCTATGGGAAGTTCCAGGTACAGGGATTGAGCGCATGTGTTTTCTTTCTGTTCTATGGGAGTTCCCAGTACAGGGGAGTGAGAGCTGTGTTCTACTATTGTCCTCTATGGGTAAGTTTCCCAGTACAGGGCGAGCGCTATGTTCTCCATTCTGTTCTTTGGGAGTTTCAGTACTGGTGGTGACGCTGTGTTCTCTATTCTGTCCTATCAGGCTTTGATGATGTCTCCTATTGATTATTGAAACACATTTTCTGGTTGGAGCACCAATTTAAGCAATTCATAGAATTCCTGTCCTGCAGGGCGGCAACATAGTAGCGCCCCCTGGGGGACAGATAAGGGTGTGAGCTGAGGGACACCATTGCATCTCTGAACCCATTTTTTCTCTGCTTGTTGCATTGGAGTAGAGCTCCCCCCTAATGGACACAGGGAGATGTAAAACCTCAGCAGAGGAGAGAGGACTAAAATATATGGAGAATGAAATTAAAGGATTAGCTCCTAATTTTCAGGGATGCGGTGGGTGCGGGGGGCGGGGCGCGCGGGGCACAGGTTGTCATGGCGCCGGCGCTCGCTCGTGGTGGTTTTCTTGCACAGATAGCAGAGGAAGTGTTGCGCTGACTCCTGTGACTCTGCATTTCCTGGCGTTCGCTCTCCTGTCTCAGTCGTGAGCCGACTCTTCACCACCTTGCGGCCCCCATGGTTTGGGGCAATGGTTCTTTCTAATATGGCCGCCCGGGTGGTGGTCCCTGGGGACTGGATGGTGGCGCTGCGCCCTGAGCAGGTGAGTGACTGCAGGGCGTGATGCGTCTTCGCCGCCGTCCAATCACGAGCAGAGGAACAAGTTTGATTATTTTTTAATAGTCCCCATGATGGGGGCTGGGGCGGGTGAGGGGGCGACGTCCTGGCCCCCGGACCCCCGAGAGCTGAACACCCTCCTTTCCTTGTGTGAGATTTCGTTTTTTCGTCCACTGTATATGACCCCGTTGTACCCGTCTGTCAAATATGGCGACTTAAAGGAATTGCTCACCCCCTACATGGGGGGCCCCCTCCGCCCATAGGAGACCCATTTGTTATTTGGCCTAAAATTTCTAGATTGGAAAATTATTGATCACTTATGTTGTCACTGACAAAGGGTGATAGAGAGTCAAAACCAGAAGGGCTCAACCAAAATCAACTTTGAGCAGCTGATTGTGAGCTCTCAGAGGCATTGTTATGTGGGATGACAACTGTATACACACCATCTGCTGAGAACAGGACTAGGCTATGTACAATGTATCAAGGTGGAGTCCAGGATGTTTAGCCTCACAGAGCAATCTGTCTATACTGGATACAAACTGATATCCACTTTCAGCTGAGAGCAGGACTAGCTAATGTAAATGTATCAGTCTGGAATAGACCAGGCTGTTTAGCTCACAGAGCATTGTCTAACACTAGTGATACAAATTGTTCATCCATTCACCTAAACTGACGAGCAGGATAGGTATGTACAATGTATTCAGTCTGGAGTCCGGTCTGTTTAGCTCACAGAGCATTGTCTACACTGGATACAACTGTAACACACCCTCAGCTGAGCGCAGGAATAGTTCTGTACAATGTATGATTGCGGTGTCTTAATGTTTTGTAAGTTTGTCTAATGGGAAGCACTGACTGCTGCTGTGATAAGACGTCTGGTGACTGATCCTGGCAGATGACGGATCCGGTCCGGCCGCCTGATATCATGTTATATTGGCTTTGTATCTTCTGTGAGATAATATCAGACTCATTACAGTTACCAGGTGGCTCTCCCATATAGGGGGCAGCCCTAATTAGTCTTTCACAAAGTGACCTGTCTATGTACAGTGTAATCTGTGACACCCCAGGGCACCCGTCTGTGCCCTGTAGTCTCTGACGCCCCAGGTGAACCATCTATGTGCCCTGTAGTCTCTGACGCCCCAGGTGACCTGTTTAGTCAGTGATGCCCCAGGTGTACCCTCTGTGTGCCCGGTAGCCTGTGACACCCCAGGTGACCCGTCTAGTTGCCGTGTAGTCTCTGACGCCCCAGGTGACCCGTGTAGTCTGTGACGCCCCAGGTGACCCGTGTAGTCTGTGACGCCCCAGGTGACCCGTGTAGTCTGTGACGCCCCAGGTAGAGTTATTTGAAAGCTGCTGAGAAATTTTGCTTTTTCAATTAAGCTAAAATTCTATGAGTGAAAAATTGTGACCTTTTAAAAAGTGCTGAGGCAGATCCGTCCTGTCAGATCTGCCCGAGCGACAGCGTGAGAGCCGGGCGTGTGCACCTTTAAAGATTGCAAAACGCATGGCTGCCAGCTGCACACACCTATCTGCAGCGGTTACTGCAGGGTCGTCTTAATAAAAAAAAAAATTACGTAAATTACCAAAAAACCCTCCACCCCCGATGGATTGTGAAACGTGTGGCTGACAGCTGGGCTCGTGTCACCGCGCTCCCCCTAGATGGTGTCTGGTCGATCGCGGCCACTTCCAGGGTCTCCAAAAGTTGAAGATGGTTAGAAAAAATACCCAACCCCCTCAATTGCCAGATTGGGCATATATGCTAGAAAAGGTGGCGAAACGCGTGGCGGACCGCTGGGTGAAGTCATCTGCATCACGTCGATCACTTCAGGGTCTGCAAGAAGTCAGATGTCTTCATAAGTAAAAAAAAAAAAAAAATAACATTACACTTCTTCCCCATATTGGACGTTTCTACCATGAAAGATTGCGAAACGCGTGGCTGACAGCTGTGCGCACCTCAGTGTGTTATCTGCCGGAGGTCGCCTCCGTCACTGCGCATAGATTGGCTTCTTAGAAGAAGTTGACCTAAATTAAGTCCATTCCACCTCCAGATCGCCACTTTTAAAGATTTGCGAAACGCGTCGCTGACTCTGCCCGGCCCCCAGTGTTGTCTCCATCGCTGACTCTGCCCGGCCCCCAGTGTTGTCTCCATCGCTGACTCTGCCCGGGCCCTGTTGTTGTCTTCATCGCTTGATCTGCACAGGCCTCCTGTGTTTGTCTCCATCGCTGACTCTGCCCGGCCCCCAGTGTTGTCTCCATCGCTGACTCTGCCCGGCCCCCAGTGTTGTCTCCATCGCTGACTCTAGCAACTTGGCCCCAGTAGTTGCTCACGCCACGCATGTAAAGGTCGCGTCAGGATACTTTAAAAGTTGCCATTGGCTTCTTAAGAAAAAAAACTACGTCAATTTTAAACACCCACCCCCCCACCCCCCCAGCACCTTTAAAGATTGCGAAACGCGTCGCAATCGTGTAGAAGGCAGGATAGGAAATCAAAGCAGTGAAGAAAGAGCCCGGTCCTCGCAGGATTTCCTCCTTGCGCCATTGATGTGCGCAACTTACTGTCACCAGGAATCTGTTTTGCCTGGAGGTGGTGGTGGTGGGGGTGTGAAGGGTTAATCGCCTCTTCGGGGGTTCTCGCTGCCGGGAGCGGGCGCTGCTGATTCAACCCCGCGATGACGGCTCCTGTGGGAACATCCTTACAGCTTCAAAGCCGCCGCGTTTCAAGGTCGCCGTCGGCCTCTGCCGTCTTTTAGGTTATTTTTGTGCTTTTCCTCCAGTCACATCCAGAGCAGCCTTCAAAGCTTTCTCTGCGGACTGAGCGCTCGCTCCTCTCTGTTCAATCTGCATTTATATTTGTGCTTGATTTCAAATGACTTTGGTGCTGCACCCACCGAGGTGGTAAACTGCAGCATCTCCTCATGGCTAGGGTAATGTCGGCCATTTTGTTTGGTCCTGGTTAGACGTATATTTATCATTCCGGACTCTGGGAAAGCTGAGTGATCGTAGGCAGTTCCGCAGTGATGGGTCAGAGGTTATAACAAGGTGGGTCAGTCATTCTGGACTCTGTGAAAGCTGGGTGATTGGAGGCGGCTCTGCAGTGATGGGTCAGTCATTCCGGACTCTGGGAAAGCTGGGTGATCATAGGCAGCTCTGCGTGAATGGGTTCAGAGTAGATGAACAAGGCGGAATCTGTCATTTCTGGACACTGGGAAAGCTGGGTGATTGTAAGAAGCTCTGCAGTGATGGGTCATTTATTCCGGACTCAGGGAAAGCTGGGTGATCGTAGAAGGCTCTGCAGTGATGGGTCAGTTATTCCGGACTCTGGGAAAGCTGGGTGATTGGAGGTGGCTCCGCAGTGATGGGTCAGGTATTCCAGGCTCTGGGAAAGCTGGGTGATCGTAGGGAGGCACTTTGGCAGTGCATGGTGTCATTTATTCGGACTCTGTGAGTAAGCTGGGTGATCGTAGGAGGCTCTGCAGTGATGGGTCAGGTATTCCGGACTCTGAGAAAGCTGAGTGATCGTAGGAGGCTCTGCAGTGATGGGTCATTTATTCCATGCTCTGGGAAAGCTGGGTGATCGTAGGAGGCTCTGCAGTAGAGTGATGGGTCAAGTTTTTCCTGCTCTGGGAAAGCTGGGTGATTGGAGGTGGCTCCGCAGTGATGGGTCAGTTATTCCATTCTCTGGGAAAGCTGGGTGACCGTAGGAGGCTCTGCAGTGATGGGTCAGGTGATGTAACAAGGCGGGTCAGTTATTCCATGCTCTGGGAAAGCTGGGTGATCGTAGGAGGCTCTGCAGTGATGGGTCATTTATTTCATGCTCTGGGAAAGCTGGGTGACCGTAGGAGGCTCTGCAGTGATGGGTCAGGAGATGTAACAAGGCGGGTAGTATTCCATGCTCTGGGTAAGCTGCGTGATCGTAGGAGGCTCTGCAGTGATGGGTCATGTAGTTCATGCTCTGGGAAAGCTGGGTGACCGTAGGAGGCTCTGCAGTGATGGGTCAGGAGATGTAACAAGGCGGGTCAGTTATTCCATGCTCTGGGAAAGCTGGGTGATCGTAGGAGGCTCTGCAGTGATGGGTCAGGTATTCCATGCTCTGGGAAAGCTGGGTGATCGTAGGAGGCTCTGCAGTGATGGGTCAGGTATTCCAGTCTCTGTTAAAGCTGGGAGATCTTAGGAGGTTCTGCAGTGATGGGTCAGGAGAGAGGGTAGGTTTTGGCAGTCACCCAGCTTTCCCAGAAGCCGCAGAGGACGCCCCGGGGACTCACCGCGGTTGTTCTGATTTGCTTCCTCCTTCATCGTCTTCTCGCTTTCTTCTTGCAGAAGGACCTGAACTACCTGCAGCAGTGGTTAGAGGCGTTTGTCACAAACTTTGAGAAGATCATCACCGTGAACACTCTGGAGCCGCGGAGGTACGGAAAGTGGTGTGACCCGGCGCTCAGTCATTGTGTCCTTCCTGGAGAAGCCACCGCAGTGTGTCATAGATTGCCCAGGGCCAATCGAGATGCTTAGCTTTACTGGTCCTGACATACATTGTCTTATGCTCCATTCACATCCAAAGCTGCAGTCACAATTCTACAGTCACATTGTGTTTTATACTCCAGTCAAATCCAGAGCTGCAGTCCTAGTTCTGCTATTACATCATGCCATTTACTCTAATCACATCCAGAGCTGCAGTCGCAATTCTACAGTTACATCATGTCTTATGCTCCAGTCATAGCCTCAGATACTGGCTAATAACAGGGAGCAATAGATTGTATCCCATGTCCTACAGTCATAGCCTCAGATACCGGCTGATAACAGAGAGCAATAGATTGTAACCCATGTCCTACAGTCACAGCCTCAGATACCGGCTGATACCAGAGAGCAATAGCTTGTATCCCATGTCCTACAGTCACAGCCTCAGATACCGGCTGATAGCAGAGAGCAATAGATTGTATCCCATGTCCTACAGTCATAGCCTCAGATACCGGCTGATAACAGAGAGCAATAGATTGTTGTTAAAAAAAATCCGCCATGTATACAGTCACAGCCTCAGATACTGGCTGATAACAGAGAGCAATAGATTGTATCCCATGTCCTACAGTCAAGCCTCAGATTACTGGCTGATAAACAGGGAGCAATAGATGTATCCATGTCCTACGTCTAGCCATCAGATACGGCTGATAACAGAGAGCAATAGCTTGTATCCCATGCCCTACAGTCAAAGCCTCAGATACTGGCTGATAACAGAGAGCAATAGATTGTATTCAATGTCCTGCAGTCATAGCCTCAGATACTGACTGATAACAGAGAGCAATAGATTGTAATTAATGTCCTACAGTCATAGCCTCAGATACTGGCTGATAACAGAGAGCAATAGATTGTATCCCATGTCCTACAGTCATAGCCTCAGATACTGGCTGATAACAGGGAGCAATAGCTTGTATCCCATGTCCTACAGTCAAAGCCTCAGATACTGGCTGATACAGGAGCAATAGATTGTATCCCATGTCCTACAGTCACAGCCTCAGATACTGGCTGATAACAGGGAGCAATAGATTGTATTCAATGTCCTACAGTCATAGCCTCAGATACCGGCTGATAACAGAGAGCAATAGATTGTATCCCATGTCCTACAGTCACAGCCTCAGACACTGGCTGATAACAGGGAGCAATAGATTGTATCCCATGTCCTACAGTCATAGCCTCTGATACCGGCTGATAACAGGGGGCAATAGCTTGTATCCCATGCCCTACAGTCATAGCCTCAGATACCGGCTGATAACAGGGAGCAATAGATTGTATCCCATGTCCTACAGTCATAGCCTCAGATACTGGCTGATAACAGGGAGCAATAGATTGTATCCCATGTCCTACAGTCACAGCCTCAGATACTGGCTGATAACAGAGAGCAATAGATTGTATTCCATGTCCTACAGTCACAGCCTCAGATACTGGCTGATAACAAGGAGCAATAGATTGTATTCCATGTCCTACATTCACAGCCTCAGATACTGGCTGATAACAGAGAGCAATAGATTGTATCCCATGTCCTACAGTCATAGCCTCAGATACTGGCTAATAACAAGGAGCAATAGATTGTATCCCATGCCCTACAGTCATAGCCTCAGATACTGGCTGATAACAGGGAGCAATAGATTGTATCCCATGTCCTGCAGTCACAGCCTCAGATACCGGCTGATAACAGAGAGCAATAGATTGTATACCATGTCCTACAGTCATAGCCTCTGATACCGGCTGATAACAGAGAGCAATAGCTTGTATCCCATGTCCTACAGTCAAAGCCTCAGATACTGGCTGATAGCAGAGAGCAATAGCTTGAATCCCTAGTCCTACAGTCATAGCCTCAGATACTGGCTGATAACAGGGAGCAATAGATTGTATCCCATGTCCTACAGTCACAGCCTCAGATACTGGCTGATAACAGGGAGCAATAGATTGTATCCCATGTCCTACAGTCACAGCCTCAGATACCGGCTGATAACAGAGAGCAATAGATTGTATCCCATGTCCTACAGTCACAGCCTCAGATACTGGCTGATAACAGAGAGCAATAGCTTGTATCCCATGTCCTACAGTCACAGCCTCAGATACTGGCTGATAACAGAGAGCAATAGATTGTATCCCATGTCCTACAGTCATAGCCTCAGATACTGGCTGATAACAGGGAGCAATAGATTGTATCCCATGTCCTACAGTCATAGCCTCAGATACCGGCTGATAACAGAGAGCAATAGATTGTATCCCATGTCCTACAGTCATAGCCTCAGATACTGGCTGATAACAGAGAGCAATAGATTGTATCCCATGTCCTACAGTCACAGCCTCAGATACTGGCTGATAACAGGGAGCAATAGCTTGTATCCCATGTCCTACAGTCTGCTCAGATACAACACTGCCCCTAACACACCTCACCTGGCTGATAACAGGGAGCAATAGATTGTATCCCATGTCCTACAGTCACAGCCTCAGATACTGGCTGATAACAGAGAGCAATAGATTGTATCCCATGTCCTACAGTCACAGCCTCAGATACTGGCTGATAGCAGAGAGCAATAGATTGTATCCCATGTCCTACAGTCATAGCCTCAGATACTGGCTGATAGCAGAGAGCAATAGATTGTATCCCATGTCCTACAGTCACAGCCTCAGATACTGGCTGATAGCAGAGAGCAATAGCTTGTATCCCATGTCCTACAGTCACAGCCTCAGATACCGGCTGATAACAGAGAGCAATAGCTTGTATCCCATGTCCTACAGTCATAGCCTCAGATACTGGCTGATAACAGAGAGCAATAGCTTGTATCCCATGTCCTACAGTCATAGCCTCAGATACTGGCTGATAACAGAGAGCAATAGATTGTATCCCATGTCCTACAGTCATAGCCTCAGATACCGGCTGATAACAGAGAGCAATAGCTTGTAACTTTTTCCCTTCCAGACCGGAGGACTCTTCCTCGGAGATCCCGGTGTTACCCAGAGACGTCCTGAAGGTGCTGAGCCAGCAGCTTGGGGTGTGTGCGGAGGATATTTCGACCGACGTCAGCCTGAACCAGGCCCTTCTCCTGCTCAAGTTCTTCATCATCATCAGCAGGTTTGTGGCCCCCAAGCGGCTCCTCTCATGTCCGTTCTGTTCCTGGGAAAGCTGGGTGGCGTCCTTCATGTCACTCAGGACTCTGGGAAAGCTTGGTGACGGCCCCCGGCACAGTCTCCCGGTTATAAATATCTCGCCCGCTGTGTTATATAATGATTGGGGAGGAGGGGGTGGCTTCCGCCGTCTGTGAACCCCCTCCCTCGGCTCGCTGTAGGAGCTCGGGACCCTGCAGTTGCCATGGTTACCGAGCCCATCATGGCTGCTGCAAGAGGGGTTAAATTCAGAGCAAGTTTCTTCCCTGCGGCTCCCTGATATACATGGGGGTGGGAGTGCTGGGTGCGCCGGGGGTGAGGGGCATCTTCACGTGCCAAAACCAAAGCTGATAGCGGCCCCCGTGGTCGGACCAGCATCGGGCTTTGTTACAACCAGTCCTTGATTCGTGCAGATTGTCCCTGTATGTTACAGCAGAGGCGATGGAGGCGTCTGCTGCCCTCGTCTACACCGGAATGTCATGGGCAAATAACCGTACCCTCCATCTCAAAGTCAAGTGTTATAGGGAGGAAGCAATGGGCCCCGTGAGGAGCCGCTCTCCCGGCGCGGGCCCCGTGAGGAGCCGCTCTCCCGTCCCGGGCCCCGTGAGGAGCCGCTCTCCCGTCCCGGGCCCCGTGAGGAGCCGCTCTCCCGTCCCGGGCCCCGTGAGGAGCCGCTCTCCCGACGCGGGCCCCGTGAGGAGCCGCTCTCCCGACGCGGGCCCCGTGAGGAGCCGCTCTCCCGACGCGGGCCCCGTGAGGAGCCGCTCTCCCGCTGCCCACGGACAGTCTGATTTCTAGTGACGCCATGTTTTTTGCAGGAATTTGGAGAACGTAGGGAAGGAGCGGACGCCGCTTTTCGTTGGCGAGGTCATCCATCTTCTGACGGCTTCAACCATCAAGGTGAAAACTCCACATCCTGGAGATTGTTTTATTTCTTTCCAATTTTTGGGTCATCAGAATCATTTCCCTTTTTCTGCAGTTAAAGTGCCCGCCCGGCGAGGAGGAGCGGGAGCAGCGCTCCCTGACCGAGCACGTCGCCGTCTACGCCCTGCACCTGTGCGAATGTCTCTTCGATCCGTACCAGACGTGGAGGCGGCAGCAGGGCGGGTGAGGGCCGCGGGGAGGACTCCATAGTTCACCATCGTCGCCATGTTTTATTTCATTTTGTTTTTTCTGACTTTTTTTTTATTGTATTTTTTTATTTCTAGGGAAATTGTCAGCGCAAAAGAAAAGAGTAAATACAAGTTTTCGCCGGCCGCCCTGCCGGATGAGTTCTGCGCCTTTTTCCGAGGTGAGCGGTGCAATAGAGCCTTACAACGTACGGCAAGAGGGGAGGGATTTGTTGCCCTCAGATATTCCGAATTTTATATTGACAAACATGGCGCCATTCTTTGCGGTGTTGGGTGAGACTGGTAACAGAGAGCAATGGCTTCTGTTCCGGTAGACGGGGATACGACTGGCAACAAGGCACGGGAATACGGCAGGACGCGAGCATATCGCACTGTCCCCCGCTTCCCAGCCCAGTTCCTGCACAATGGGTCCTCTTTTTTAAAAATGTTTGCTGTAGGGTGCGTTCACACGGCAAAGGACAAAAACGGCTCTGTTTTTGCCTCGGCTGAACAGTCCATTTCAAGCGGTTTTTGGACTGTTTGGCCCTGTCCCCACAGCATGGGGTTTTCACCCGGTTTTTCAAATGGTTTTTGGTTTTGAAAACCAACTGCAAACTGGGTGAAAACATTTAAAACAAGCCTCTATGAAAAACCCCATTGTCCCCACTGCACGGGTTTTCCGCCAGACAGTTCTTTAGACCGCTGGCTGCCCGAAAAAAACATTGAACATGTTCATTCTTCCGACCGGTTTTTGGGAGGAATATAAACCTGTCTATGTGAAAGAGGAGGGCTGCTCGCGGAGAAAAGCCATCCCCCTGCAGCCGTGGGCACGGCACGAAAACAGGACTAATACTGGTCAGATAAACCAACCAGTAGTTGTCCTGTGCCTTGTGAACGGCCCCTGTCGGTAGGTTCACATGGCTTAATTGTGGGGCGTGCAGTACGCCCCTCAATTACGCTGGGAGTTCGGGGAGTCACGCTAATCGGAGCATACTCCTGTGGTGCGAGGGGGGGGCGGCAGCCTGCTGGCCCCATTGACTGACATGTCTCATTCCTCCGTGCGTACAATACGATCGTATTGTTCGTCCCGGGGAGAGGAGGCGTTATCCATAGTTCTCTACGAGAACTGTGGATTACTGTAATGATTGGGGCGCATGTTGCTTGTATTAGAGCGAAATATGTGGCGAAATGTGCCCCAAAATAAGCCGTGTGAACTTACCCTTTGGGCATGTCCCCACGGCACGGGTTTTCAGCCGGTTTGCGGTTTTTCAGACCTCCTGAAAACCGGCCGAAAATGAGCACAATTGTGCTCTATGGAAAACCCATGCAGCAGTCCCCACTGCACGGGTTTTCCACCCGGCCTTTTTGCCACCGGCGGTAAAACATTGAGCATGTTCATTCTTCCGTCCGGTTTCCAGACAGAATATGAACAACTCAATGGGAGAGGGGGGGCTGTTCTCCGCTCATCGCGGAGAAAAGCCGCCCCTCCCGCGGCCGTGGGGACGGCCGCAAAACCGGACAGATACCGGCCCGTATTTGTCCCTTGCCGTGGGAACATGACCTTTTTGTCACAAAAACCGGTCTGTTTTTCGGCTGTTTTTGGTTTTTGGACGGTTTTTCAAGCTGAATAGTGCACGGACTGCAAAAGTCTTCCTGATCGGTGCAAGAAACCATGTAATTTTTTTTATCTCCACAGTTTAACAATGATGCTCAAATGCCGACTTTTTCACTTTCACATTAAGCACATGTGCATGTTCACAGCATAAAAATATGGTTAGTTTAGGCTAAAAAGAGGATTTATAGACTCTCGTTCACACTGAAAAGCTTTGCAGGACCTTCTTGTGTTAAAGTGCAAAAGGATGTCCAAAAACACCCCCGCTATAGGAGGGATCATTCCTCACTTTTTTTTTTGCAAAAACAAAAACCGCGCCAAAACCACTTGCTCAGTTTTGAGCGGTTTACATTGACTCCAATGTTAATCTTCCATCTAGAAACCGGTCTGAAGAATGAACAGGTTCTATGTTTAGCAGACCGCCGGCGGTGTGAAAAGCAGCCCAACGGAAAAACAATGCATTGAAGTCTATGGGAGAGAGTTGCTTGCAGGTTTTCAGACGGTTTCTGAAACCGCAAAGCGTCCGAAAAACAGTCCAAAAACCCTGCCGGGGGGGACAAGCCCTTAGGCTGGGTCCCCACGGCAGAGGACAAATACCACGATGAGTCCTCCCCCTTCACATTGACATGCACATATTACATCCGATAACCGGACGGAAGAATGTTCATGTTGAATGTTTTTCGGGCGGCCCGCAGACGGAAAACCTGCGCAGTGGGAAGTGGGGACTGCTGCACGGGTTTTCCATAGGAGCCCGTTGTGCTCATTTGCTGCCATTTTTTCAGACGGTCTGCAAAACCGCAAACAGTCTGAAAACCCGCCCAAAAACCCTTGCCGTGGGGACATGCCGTTAGGGTAATTTTTTTTTTGTAATGTAAATAATTTTTTTGTTTTTATGGCAGACGCCTTTCACAATGGAAGCAATCTTCCCGAGTTGGTCAAATTACGTCTGGTCCATCTGTTCGGCGCCATCATTTCGGCCTCGAAGGTAAGGAGCCGCCATTTTTTTTTTCTTGTGTATGAAGCCTCGTCCGTGTAGATCGCAGTTCTTTCCGGTGACATAATTCATGGGTCCAACCCCTCCTCCCCCAGCCTTCGCCATCTTGAAAGCCGCCATCTTACTCTGGGAAAGTTCAAGCTTGAATCAGATTGGCTACCAATAGGAAATATTGCAGCCCTTTAAGCCAATGAGAGAAAGCAGCATTGTAGCCCATAGCAACAAGTTATCGGGACTTGGATTGGCCGTCAGTAGGAAACACTTTAGGATTTTAAGCCAATGAGAGAAATCGGCCTTGTTGCCCATAGCAACCAATCAGAGTTTAGCTTTTATTTTCTAACTTACATTGGATAAATGAAAGCTGGACCCTGATTGGTTGCTAGGGACAGTGAGGTTGTGACGGGATAAGGTCAGCTTTGGTTGCTATGGGCTTCAAGGCTTGAAATCAATAACAAAACACTGGTTGCTATGGACAACAAGGTTTTGCTGCTGATACCCAAGCACTGATTAGTTTCTATGGGCGACAAGGCTTGACATGGATTTCTCAACACTGGTTGGTTGCTATGGGCAACAAGGTTTTGCAGTCGATAACTGAACACCAATTACTTTCTGTGGGCAACAAGGTTTTGCAGTCGATAACTGATCACCAATTACTTTCTGTGGGCAAGAAGGTTTTGCAGTGGATAACCTAACACCAATTGGTTGCTATGGGCAACAAGGTTTTAAAATTGATAGTTGAACACTGGCTGGTTGCTATGGGCAACAAGGTTTTAAAATTGATAGTTGAACACTGGCTGGTTGCTATGGGCAACAAGGTTTTAAAATAGATAGTTGAACAATGGTTGGTTGCTATAGGCAACAAGGTTTTGCAGCTGATACCCGAGCACTGATTGGTTTCTATGGGTGATAATGATTTGACATCACAAGCTGAACACTGGTTGGTTGCCATGGGCAACAAGGCTTTGTACTCAATAGCCAAACACTGGTTGCTTGCTATGAGCAATAAGGTTTTACAATCGATAACCAAACACCAGTTGGTTGCTATGGGCAACAAGGTTTTGGAGTCGATAGTTTCTTGGCGATGCTGGGATGTATGACAGTCTGTGGTAAAACCACCCAGCGGTGCGTTTGTCAGATATTGTCTGTCCCCCCCTCCCCCCTTCAGCTGCCACATGTTCTGAGGTATCCAGGGTGGGGAACCCCTTTAACTTTCCCTGACTTGTGTCGCCAAGTTGTAAGACGCACAAAACCTAAAACCAAAGTAGAAATCCCCTTTTCTTACAGTTTGTGGTGATTCTGCGCTCGGGAAATCGGCGAAATCGGCGAAATCCCCACAGGTGCTGGAAATAACCTGAGGGGGGCGTGACATCCCCTCGTCCTGTGCGGCTACTGACGCGTTCTATCGGGGCGCCGGTCACCGACACATCCAGGACTGAGCCGCCTGTGTCGGGGGCTGCTGCACTTATCTGCCATTTTGCTGCAGTTTCTATCTTATGGTTTTTCCATGTGGTTCTCTGTGCTGCGCATATTTCAGTTTTGTAGGAGTGAAGGCGCGAGAAGAATTATTTGTTTTTTTTTCAGAATTTTTGTGATTGCAGAAAAAAAAAATTGTGACAATGAAATTTACATAAAACATCCTAAAATCATGAAGGAAGGATCTCAGCATAGACTTCAATATCCAAAGGGCACATCATCAAAGTGTGATAGGTGCAGGTCGCACCCCGGGGCCCCCAAAAGTCTCTGCTCAGAATGAAGAGCCGGTTACACATGTGGAGAGGGGAGTTCCCAGTTCAGGGGAGTGCTGTGTCCTCCATTCTCCTCTATAGGAGTTCCCAGTACAGGAGAGCGCTGTGTCCTCCATTCTCCTCTATAGGAGTTCCTAGTACAGGGGAGTGCTATGTTCTCCATTCTGTTCTATAGGAGTTCCCAGTACAGGGGAGCGCTATGTTCTCCATTCTGTTCTATGGGAATTTCCAGTACAGGGGAGCGCTGTGTTCGCCATTCTCCTCTATGGGAGTTCCCAGTACAGAGAAGCGCTGTGTTCTCCATTCTCTTCTATGGGAGTTCCCAGTAAAGGGGAGCGCTGTGTTCTCCCCTTTTTCTTCTATGGGCGTTCCAGTAAAGGGGAGCGCTGTGTTCTCCATTCTCTTCTATGGGCGTACCAGTACAGGGGAGCGCTGTGTTCTCCATTCTGTTTTTATGGGAGTTCAAGTATAGGGAACGCTGTGTTCTCCATTTTTGTTCTATGGGAGTTCCCCGTAAGGGAGCGCTGTGTTCTCCATTCTGTTCTATGGGAATTTCCAGTTTGGACAGGGAGCGCTGTGTTCTCTGTTTTGTTCTATTTGGAAGTTCCCAGTACAGGGGAGCACTGTGTTCTCCATTCCTTCTATGGGAGGTTCCCCCGTAAAGGGGAGCGCTGTGTTCTCCATTCTCTTCTATGGGCGTTCCCAGTACAGGGGAGCGCTGTGTTCTCCATTCTGTTTTATGGGAGTTCCCAGTACAGGGGAGCGCTGTGTTCTCCTTTCTGTTCTATGTTAGTTCCCAGTACCGGGGAGCGCAGTGTTCTCCATTCTGTTCTATGGGAGTTCCCAGTACAGGGGAGCGCTGTGTTCTCCATTCTGTTGTGTGGGAGTTCCCAGTACATGAGAACGCTGTGTTCTCCATTCCCTTCTATGAGAGTTCCCAGTACAGGGGAGCGCTGTGTTCTCCATTCCCTTCTATGAGAGTTCCCAGTACAGGGGGAGCGCTGTGTTCTCCATTTTTCCTCTTTTGGGAGTTCCCAGTACAGGGGAGCGCTGTGTTCTCCATTCTGTTCTATGGGAGTTCCTGGTACAGGAGAGCGCTGTGTTCTCCATACTGTTCTAT
This sequence comes from Phyllomedusa bahiana, assembly GCA_025379985.1. Lineage (NCBI taxonomy): Eukaryota > Metazoa > Chordata > Amphibia > Anura > Hylidae > Phyllomedusa > Phyllomedusa bahiana. The sequence continues at coordinate 75,658 of JAODAL010004737.1, forward strand.
GGGAGTTCCCAGTACAGGGGAGCGCTGTGTTCTCCATTCTCCTCTATGGGAATTCCCAGTACAGGGGAGTGCTATGTTCTCCATTCTGTTCTATGGGATTTACCAGTACAGGGGAGCGCTGTGTTTTCTGTTCTGTTCTATCGGAGTTCTCAGTACAGGGGAGCACTGTGTTCTCCATTCTCTTCTATGGGAGTTCCCAGTAAAGGGGAGCGCTGTGTTCTCCATTCTCTTCTATGGGCGTTCCCCCCGACAGGGGAGCGCTGTGTTCTCCATTCTGTTTTATGGGGTTCCCAGTACAGGGGAGCGCTGTGTTCTCCTTTCTGTTCTATGTTAGTTCCCCGTACAGGGGAAAAGCTGTGTTCTCCATTCTGTTCTATGGGAGTTCCAGTACAGGGGCGCGGGGTTCCCATCTGTTTTGTGGGAGGTTCCCAGTACAAAGAACGCTGGGGTTCTCCATTCCCTTCTATGAGAGTTCCCAGTACAGGGGAGCGCTGTGTTCTCCATTTCCCTTTATGAGAGTTCCAGTACAGGAGCGCTGTGTTCCCATTCTCCTCTATGGGTTCCCAGTACAGGGGAGCGCTTTTGTTCTCCATTTTGTTCTATGGGGGTTCCTGGTACAGGAGAGCGCTTTTGTTCTCCATACGGTTCTAGGGAGTTCCCAGTTTCAGGGGAGCGCTGTGTTCTCCATTCTCCTCTATGGGAATTCCCAGTACAGGGGAGTGCTATGTTCTCCATTCTGTTCTATGGGAATTTCAAGTACAGGGGAGCGCTGTGTTTTCTGTTCTGTTCTATCGGAGTTTCAGTACAGGGAGCGCTGTGTTTCCTTTTCTCTATGGGGTTCCAGACAGGGGAGTGCTGTGTTCTTTCCATTTTTTCTATGGGAGTTCCTGTACGGATCGCTGTGTTCCCATATGTTCTATGGGTTCCCAGCAGGGGGAGCGCTGGTTTCCATTCCCTCTATGGGTTCCCATAAAGGGAGCGTTTTGTTCTCATTCTCTCTATGGGCGTTCCCAGTACGGGAGCGCTGTGTTTCCATTCTGTTTTGGAGTTCCCCGTACAGGGGAGCGCTGTGTTTCCTTCTGTTCTATGTTAGTTCCTACAGGGAGCGCTGGTTCTCCCTTTGTTTATGGCAGTTCCCAGTACAGGGGAGCGCTGTGTTCACCATTCTGTTGTGTGGGAGTTCCCAGTACAAGAGAAAGCTGTGTTCTCCATTCCCTTCTATGAGAGTTCACAGTACAGGGGAGCGCTGGGGTTCTCCATTCTTCTTTTGGGGAGTTCCCCGTACAGGGGAGCGCTGTGTTCTCCATTCTCCTCTATGGGAGTTCCCAGTACAGGGGAGCGCTGTGTTCTCCATTTTTATTTATGGGAGTTCCTGGTACAGGGAGCGGTGTTCTCCATACTGTTCTTGGAGTTCCCAGTACGGGGAGCGCTGTGTTCTCATTTCTTCCCCTTTTGGGAATTCCCAGTACAGGGGAGTCATATGTTCCCATTCTGTTCTTTTGGGAATTTCCAAATACAGGGGGAGCGCTGTTTTTTTCTGTTTTTGTTTCTATCGGAGGGTTTCCCCGTACGGGGAGCGCTGTGTTTCCTTTCGTTCTAAAGGGAGTTCCCAGTTCAGGGGAGTGCTGTGTTCTCATTCTGTTCTATGGGTTTCCAGTACAAGAGAACGCTGTGTTCTCCATTCTCCTCTATGGGAGTTCCCAGTACAGGGGAGCCTCGGTGTTTCTCCATTCTGGTTATATGGGTTTCCAGTACAGGGGAGCGCTGTGTTTTTCCATTCCCTCTTTTGGGAGTTCCCAGTACAGGGGAGTGCTTGGGTTTTCACATTCTGTTCTATGGGAATTTCCCGTACGGGGAGCGTTTGTTTCTTTTTTCTGTTCTATCGGTGTTCTCAGTACAGGGGAGCGCTGTGTTTCTCCATTCTTTCTATGGAGTTCTTGGTACAGGTGAGCGCTGTGTTCTCCATACTGTTCTATGGGAGTTCTCAGTACAGGGGAGTGCTGTGTTCAGCTTTACTCTGATCACCTATAGAACAGACTGTGAGCTCTTTTTGTAAAATAACGGCCCTCTTGTCGGTTTTGTTCCAGACGAATGCGCTGCTCCTTATCACCCCGGCCTCCGTGGACGTCCTGATGCTGGTCCTGCTGAGCTGGTGTGTGGGGCAGGAGGAGAGGGACCCGCGGGTGCTGCAGCTGGCCCTGGACTGCCTCATCTCTATGATCCACATCCTGCATGGCAGCAGCCCCGGACAGAGGAGGGTGGAGATCAGACAGATTCTCAACTGCTACTTCAAGGTCCTCAACTGCGACCGGCCCCTGTATTCCCCGGAGAGAGTGCTGGGGCCGCACTGGGAGGAAGGACTGCTGGCCCTGCGCATCAACATGCTCCGTACGTCATCACTCACTGAGGCTGGAGTGCAGGGAGGCTTGCTTGCCCGAGGTGTCTAGGATAGCTCGGTGGCCCGGAATTCATAACGTATGTCGACCCCCGGAAAAACTGGTGACCTTTTGCTAACTAGTACTTTATATGTAAACTTTTACTGAGGTCGCCGCTCCTCAGGCGTTCACTAACTTTTCCCTCCTTGACTTTAGGCGCCGTCCCTCAGATGCTGGACTGCAGCGACCGTCCTGTTCTACAAGCGATATTTCTCAGCAATAACTGCTTTGAGCACATTATACGTCTGATCCCGAACAGCAAGGTGAGAATAATTTACGCATTGGGTTTTCTACACGGGGAGGTTTCCTGTTGGATTTTGAGCGGTTTTATTTTTAGGAACAAGTGGTAAAACCTGAGTCCAGCGGAAAATTTACTACAAAAGTCAACTGCCGGGCAGGTTTTGGGTGTCTTCTTTTCGCCACGTTTTTTGGCGGTTTTCGCTGAAAAAAACGCCCCGTTTCATTTTTTTGTGCTACATTACAAAAAACCCACTGAAAAACATCAAACAACCGCCAGAAAGCTTCCAAAAAACGTGACAAAAAAAAAAAACTGAAACTACCCAAAAATGGCCGTTTTTTTGGGCTGTTTTTCCGACAAGAACTTGACAAAAAGTCAAGATTTAGTTTTCTGTGAGTTTTTTGTCCTATGCTATGTGGCCCCCCTTGAGGAGCCAAGTCCCGGGAGTTTTCCCGCCCCCAAAAATCAGTTGGCTTCTGTCAAGTTTAATTGCCCTGTAGTGGACTCTCCAGATGAAAATGATACATCAGGGAATTGCCTCATTCGTGGTTGGATACCCCGATGTGTTGTGCCCGCCGTGTACCAGTCATATCCTCTGACACCTGTCTTATGTCCTGACAGCCTAATTGTTATACCTTTCTTTTGGTCCCTCTTCACTGTTTTGTCCTCCTCTGCCGCTGCTCCCCAGCCCTCGCGGCCGCCGCCTCCTCTCCCGCTGCTCCCCAGCCCTCGCGGCCGCCGCCTCCTCTCCCGCTGCTCCCCGCCTTTGGGGCCGCCCCTCCCCTGTCCCCCCCGCTGCGGCGCCCCTCCCCCCCCGCTGCTCCCGCCCTGCGGCCCCGCCCCCCCGCTGCCCCCCGCCCCCCGCGGCCCGCCTCCTCTCCCCTGCTCCCCCCTCCCGCCGCCCCCTCCTCTCCCGCTGTCCGCCCTGCGGCCCCCGCCCCCCTCTCCCCTGCTCCCCGCCCCCCGCGGCCGCCGCCCCTCTCCCCCTCTCCCCGCCCTGCGGCCGCGCCTCCTCTCCCCCTCTCCCCGCCCTGCGGGCCGCCGCCTCCTTCCCCTGCTCCCCGCCCTGGGCCCCCCCGCCTCCTCCCCGCTGCTCCCCAGCCCTTGCGGCCCCCCCCTCCTCCCGCTGCTCCCCCCTTCCGGCCGCCGCTCCTCTCCCTGCTCCCCCCCCTGCGGGCCCCCGCCTCCTCCTCCCCCTTTCTCCCCCCCCTTGCGGCGCCCCCTCCTCTCCCCCCTGCTCCCCTGCCCTCGCGGCCCCGCCTCCTCCCCCGTGCTTCCCCGCCCTGCGGCCCGCCCCTCCCTCCCGGGTGCTCCCCCCCCGCGGCCGCCCCTCCTCTCCGGGTGTCCGCCCTGCGGCCGGCCCCCTCTCCTGCCTCCGCCCTGCGGGCCCCCCGCCCTCCTCTCCCGGTTTTTCCCGCCCTCGCGGCCGCGCCTCCCTTCCCCCCCTGCTCCCCACCCCCGCGGCCCCGCCGCCCTTTTCTCCCCGCTCCCCAGCCCCCCGGGGGGGCCGCCTCCTCTCCCGGTCCCAGCCCTGGGCCGCGCCTCCTCTCCCGCTGCTCCGCCCTTGCGGCCGCCGCCTCCTCTCCCCGCTCCCCCCGCCCGGGCCGCCCCTCCTCTCCCCCTGCTCCCACCCTCGCCCGGGGCCCCCTTCTCCCGCCGCCCCCCCCGCGGCCGCCGCCCCCTCCCCCTCCCGCCCTCGGGGCCCCGCTCCTCTCCGGGTGCTCCCCAGCCCTCGCGGCCGCCCGCCCTCCTCTCCGCTTGCTTCCGCCCTTGCGGCCGCCGCCTCCTCTCCCGCTGCTCCGCCCTTGCGGCCGCCGCCTCCTCTCCCGCTGCTCCGCCCTTGCGGCCGCCGCCTCCTCTCCCGCTGCTCCGCCCTCGTGGCCGCCGCCTCCTTCTCCTCTCCTCCCGCTCCTCCGCTGCCCTCGCCGCCTCCTCCTCTCCCACTCATCCGCCGCCCTCGCTGCCTCCTCCTCTCCCACTCATCCGCTGCCCTCGCTGCCTCCTCTCCTGGCTCTGTACTTTGCTCCTCGAATCTTCCCTGTTCCTCTGTGTGTCCGTCCATCGTGCTGCATGTTGCGCCTCCTCTTGTTATTAACCGCTTTGTGCATGTAACCTCTTTACAGCTGTATTTGAGCAGCGGTCACCGGCCAGAGGAGAGTGGGGGTGACCTGACCACTCAGCTGCTGACCGAGCCCGATATCATGAAGGTATTACAGGGTCCTATAGTCCGTGGCCCCAGAAAGTTGTTGTCTTGTGCTGCATTGCTTTCTGCTAATCCATCCTCCTCAGTGGTGTCAGCGGGGGGCGCTGTTTTCTATGGGAACGTTTAGTAAGGTTATATTCGAATGCTGATCACAAATGAGGTGATAAAGGGTCTATCCCCTGATAGACAGTAGCGGGGTCACTGCTCCCCTGATAGACAGTCCCGGGGTCACTGCTCCCCTGATACACAGTCCCGGGGTCACTGCTCCCCTGATAGACAGTCCCGGGGTCACTGCTCCCCTGATGCACAGTCCCGGGGTCACTGCTCCCCTGATACACAGTCCCGGGGTCACTGCTCCCCTGATAGACAGTAGCGGAGTTACTGCTCCCCTAATACACAGTCCCAGGGTCACTGCTTTCCTGATAGACAGTCCCGGGGTCACTGCTCCCCCTAATGCACCCCGTCCGGGGTCATGCCCCCCCCTAAGGGCCCTCGTACCGGGTCCTGCTCCCCCCGATAAAAGTCCCCGGGTCACTGCTCCCGTTAAAAGTCCCGGGTCACTGCTCCCCTAATGCACAGTCCCGGGGTCACTGCTCCCCTAATGCACAGTCCCCGGGTCACTGCTCCCCCTAATGCACAGTCCCGGGGTCACTGCTCCCTAGATGACTAGTCCCGGGTCACTGCTCCCCATAATGCACTGCGTAACCGGGGTCACTGCTCCCCTTATGCACAGTCCCGGGGTCACTGCTCCCCTAATGCACAGTACCGGGGTCACTGCTCCCCTAATGCACAGTCCCGGGGTCACTGCTCCCCCTAATGCACAGTCCCGGGGTCACTGCTCCCCCTAATGCACAGTCCCGGGGTCACTGCTCCCCTGATACACAGTCACGGGGTCACTGCTCCCCTAATGCACAGCATCATTAGTTTATCGGTGGGGCCTCTCCTTCCGCTGACACCCTGCTACTTGTGCTTTGCCTTTTTGCTGTGGGGGGGCTCTGGTTTTATGCTCAGTCACTGGCGGCCGCTTTCTATGTCGCTGCTGTTTTGCTCCAGACTTTCTCTAAAACCTGCTCTGCCTTAGGACAATAAAACTGCTACCTGTGCTGGGTAGAGATACCAGGCCTGGCGTTCCTGGTCCCAGGCTATTCATACCTGAGACCCTGGTAGGAGAAGAAGTTAGCTACTTCCTCTGTCCTCTTAACTCACAGCAATTTTAAGAGGACCTGTTGGCACCTGTGACCTCTCTTGGCACCTGTGGCCGCATTTACCAAAACAGATTTGTCAGGGGATGTCACAGACTGTCCTCTCCACAAGCCATAGTCAGAAACTATCTGCCGCTGGGGTAAGGGGCCTGACCCTGGTTTGGGAAGGCAATGTTGGAGCGAGGGGGGCCTGACCCTGTGTTGGAGGGGCCTGACCCCGGGGGACGGGCAGTGTAGGGGCGAAAGGCCTGACCCCGGGGGGACGGGCAGTGTAGGGGCGAAAGGCCTGACCCCGGGGGACGGGCAGTTATAGGGGCGAGGGCCTGACCCCGGGGGACGGGCAGTGTAGGGGCGACAGGCCTGACCCCGGGGGACGGGCAGTGTAGGGGCGACAGGCCTGACCACGGGGGACGGGACGTGTAGGGGCGAAGGCCTGACCCCGGGGGACGGGCAGTGTAGGGGCGAGGGGGCCTGACCCCGGGGGACGGGCAGTGTAGGGGCGAGGGACCTGACCCCGGGGGACGGGCAGTGTAGGGGCGAGGGGCCTGACCCCGGGGGACGGGCAGTGTAGGGGCGAGGGGGCCTGACCCCGGGGGACGGGCAGTGTAGGGGCGAGGGGCCTGACCCCGGGGAACGGGCAGTGTAGGGGCGAGAGGCCTGACCCCGGGGGACGGGCAGTGTAGGGGCGAGGGACCTGACCCCGGGGACGGGCAGTGTAGGGCAAGGAGGCCTGACCGCGGGGAAGGGCAGTGTAGGGGCGAGAGGCCTGACCCCGGGGGACGGGCAGTGTAAGGGCGAGAGGGCCTGACCCGGGGACGGGCAGTGTAGGGGCGAGTGACCTGACCCCGGGGGACGGGCAGTGTAGGGGCGAGAGGCCTGACCCAGGGGGACGGGCAGTGTAGGGGCGAGGGGCTTGACCCCGGGGGACGGGCAGTGTAGGGGCGAGGGGCCTGACCCCGGGGGACGGGCAGTGTAGGGGCGAGGGGCCTGACCCCGGGGGACGGGCAGTGTAGGGGCGAAGAGCCTGACCCCGGGGGACGGGCAGTGTAGGGGCGAGGGGCCTGACCCCGGGGGACGGGGAGTTTTTGGGGGTTGGGCCTGTACCCCGGGGGACGGGCAGTGTAGGGGCGAGGGCATGACCCCGGGGGACGGGCGGTGTAGGGGCGAGGGGCCTGACCCCGGGGGACGGGCAGTGTAGGGGCGTGGGGCATGACCCCGGGGGACGGGCAGTGTAGGGGCGAGGGGCCTGACCCCGGGGGACGGGAAGTGTAGGGGCGAGGGGCCTGACCCCGGGGGACGGGTAGTGTAGGGGCGAGGGGCCTGACCCCGGGGGACGGGGAGTGTAGGGGCGAGGGGCCTGACCCGGAGAGGCGCTGTGTAGAGCGAGGTGCTCAAGCTGAATAGAGGAGCGGGGGCCTGACCCGGGGAACGGGCAGTTCTAGGGGCGAGGGGCCTGACCACCGGGGGAACGGGCAGTCGTGTCCGGGCGGAGGGGCCTGACCTTCCGGGGGTACGGGAGTGTAGGGAAGCGAGGGGGCTGTCTCCCGGGGGACGGGCAGTGTAGCGGGCGGAGGGGCCTGACCCCGGGGGGGCACGGGGTTGTGTAGGGGCGAGGGACGTGACCCGGGGGAGGGAGTGTAGGGGCAGGGGGGCCCGCCCCGGGGGACGGGCAGTGTAGGGGCGAGGGGGGCCCGAAACCCCCGGGGAACGGGCAGTGTAGGGGCTAGGGGCCTGACCCCGGGGGACGGGCAGTGTAGGGGCGAAAGGCCTGACCCCGGGGGACGGGCAGTTGTAGGGGCGAGGGGCCTGACCCCGGGGGAGGGGTTGTGTAGGGGCGAGGGGCCTGACCCCGGGGGACGGGTAGTGTAGGGGCGAGGGGCCTGACCCGGAGAGGGGCTGTGTAGAGCGAGGTGCCCTACAAATTGCCCTGAATAAAGCAGTGGGTGCCCATCTACAACTTGCAGTATCCTAATCTGACCCCGTCCTGCGCACACAGCTGATGACTGTTACAATGTGTCAGCGCAGTCTGTCTCCTGTGAGCTGGATACTACAGCAGCACTAATCCCTTCTACAGTGAATGTGGGCAGGAGTGTTGCTCTTCAGTAAAAGCAGTGATTGTGTGGTGGTTCTTTCCTGTCGGTGGCGGCGCTGTCCCGCTGTCGGTGGCGGCGCTGTCCCGCTGTCGGTGGCGGCGCTGTCCCGCTGTCGGTGGTGTTGTCCTCCTCCTCCATTTCCATGCAATCATCTTGGTGCTGTGATTTCTGTGATCTGCGCCCCTGATGGTCGGCGCCGCTCTCCTGACTCCGCTGCTTTCCAGGTGATCGACAGCGATTCCGACGCCATTACTGTCAACGCCATCAGCGTCCTGACCTCCATCATGAGGAACTCACCTTCTGCTAAGGTAGGTCTGGGGCTCCCGGTGGTGTTATAGGGATCTGCTCCATGTGCTGCTCTGGGGGCTCCCGGCGATGTTTCCCGCCCTCTGGGGTCTCCCGGCTGCGTCCCTGCCCTCTGGGGTCTCCCGGCGGTGTTCCCTGCCCTCTGGGGGCTCCCAGCGGTGTTATAGGGATCTGCTCCATGTGCTGCTCTGGGGGCTCCCGGCGATGTTCCCCGCCCTCTGGGGGGGGCTCCTGGCTGCGTCCCTGCCCTCTGGGGCTCCCTGGCGGTGTTATAGGGATCTGCTCCATGTGCTGCTCTGGGGGCTCCCGGCGGTTTTTCCCTGCCCCTGGGGCTCCCGGCGTGTCCCTGCCCCTCTGGGGCTCCGGTGTTCCCTTCCCTCTGGGGGCTCCCGGCGGTGTTCCCTGCCCTCTGGGGGCTCCCGGCGGTGTTCCCTGCCCTCTGGGGGCTCCCGGCGGTGTTCCCTGCCCTCTGGGGGCTCCCGGCGGTGTTCCCTGCCCTCTGGGGGCTCCCGGCGGTGTTCCCTGGCCCTCCTGGGGGCTCCGGCGGTGATTCCCTGCCCTCTGGGGGCTCCCGGCTGCGTCCCTGCCCTCTGGGGGCTCCCGGCTGCTTCCCTGCCCTCTGGGGGCTCCCGGCGATGGTCCCCGCCCGCTGGAGGGGGGGGGGCTCCTGGCTGCGTCCCTGCCCTCTGGGGGCTCCCGGCTGCGTCCCTGCCCTCTGGGGGCTCCCAGCGGTGTTATAGGGATCTGCTCCAGTTGATGCTCTGGGGGCTCCCGGCGGTGTTCCCTGCCGTCTGGGGGCTCCCGGCGGGGTTCGCTGCGCTCTGGGGGCTCCCGGCGGTGTTCCCTGCCCTCTGGGGGCTCCCGGCGGTTGTGTCCCCGGTTAGGTTGAAAAAGACATTTTCTTTGGTCCCTCAGGAAGTGTTCAAGGAGCGGATCGGATATCCTCACCTGTACGAGGTCCTGAAGAGCCGCAGCCAGCCCACCAAGCGCCTGCTCCAGCAGCTCCTGAACATGGTGAGGGCCCAACTGTGTCTTGTGCCTTCTGGGGGGGGTCACAGATTTGGAGGCTGTGGGCGCGTTCTGCTGCAGGACTTGTCTTCCCCATAGGCGGGAGACATTGGGGTGCGGAGGGTTGGGAGTAGGAAGGCGAGCGGAGGGAGCCTTAAATGTAAGAGCCCCTTTAGTGTTCTCATGGTGTCAATACATATCAGATGATAGCGGCTCTAAAATGGGGGCTGGTGGGGTCAAGGGGTTAGCTAATAGGGTCTGGGATAGCCGGCGGGTTCTGGGGGATAGCCGGCGGGTTCTGGGGGATAGCCGTCGGGTTCTGGGGGTTTGCCGGCGGGGTCTGGGGGATAGCCGGCGGGGTCTGGGGGATTTCCGGTAGAGGCCAGGCGGCGGGGTCTGGGGGACAGTCGGCGGAGGATAGCCGGCGGGGTCTGGAAGGAAGACCGTGGGGTCTGGAAGGTAGACACTGGAGTAAACAGTAGAGAGCCCTTGTAACTTTCAGGATCTCTGCTTGCTGTCAGTAAATGGGGATATTCCTGTTTAATGTAGAGCTTGACACCTAATACTTCTTGCAGCTGGGGGTTTGTTACAATTGTCGTCTGCAAGGAACATGTAACAAACCCTCAGCTGTGAGAAGCCTTCGGTTTTTACTGTTTAGTCTTTGCTTGGTAACAGGAATGTTTTCATTCAGTGACAGCAAGCCGAGATGTTGAAGCATAACTTCATAAAGCTGTAGAAGTTTGCTTTACCCGTGTGTTGTGACTGCCCCCTACAGGCCGTGGAGGGTCCCTACACCTTGGACCCCCTGAGCTGCATTCAGAACGAGCAGCCGCTGCTGATCTTGGTGCAGTGGATCCCGGACCTCGCTCCTCGTCATCTCCAGATCTTGGTCTCGGAGTGGCTGAACCAGATCTGCGACGCCACGCTGCATAACCGCATGAGGTGCGTGCAGGCCGGGATGGTGGCGCACATCCTGAGCGCGCTGAGCGGCGCCGGGGAGCTGGACGCCAAGTGCGCCGAGAACCTCATCCACCTCCTGCAGGTGCTGGGGCGACTGTCCATCCGACCCAATGAGCTGCGGGACCTGATCCGGCTGCTGCGGGTGCGGCCCGGCGCTGCCCATCCCTACGCCACGCAGGTCATCCGGGCGCTGTCCGCCATGGCCAGGAAGGACGGGCCGGAGAGGGCGCTGCAGTATTTCGACCTGACCCCCAGTATGTCCGGTGTCATGGTGCCCACCATGCAGAAGTGGCCCGGCGCCGGCTTCGCCTTCCATGCCTGGATCTGTCTGAACGATGACAACAAGGAAGATGCCATGGCCGGAAGAAGACGCAAGCAGCTGTACAGGTGAAGACCCCCCGAACCGCAAGGACGAGCCGTACATATAGAGATACAACATGGTCTGTGGGTGCAGCTTTAGTTGTGACTGGAGGATGGTTTATCAGGTGTATAGCGGGCTGCGAGTGCAGCTTTAGATGTGACTGGAGGATGCAACTTCAGGTGCATTTAGAGATGTATAGTGGACTGGAGGATTGCAACTTTAGGTGCATAAAGAGATACATACCAGGCTGTGATTGCAACTTTAGTTGGGACTGGAGGATGCAGCTTCAGGGCACATAAAGATACTGGGTGGAATGTGGGTGCAACTTTAGCTGTGAATGGAGGTACACAGTGATACAACATGTCTGTGGGAGCAGTGTTAGCTGTGACATGAGGATCGAGATTTAGGTGCACATAGAGATACTTAGTGGGCTGTGAGTGCAGCTTTAGCTGTGACTGGAGGATACGTAATAGGCTGTGGGTGCATTTTTAGCTGGGACTGGAGGATACATAGTGGGCTGTGGGTGCAGCTTTAGCTGTGACTGGAGGATGAAACGAGGTTTATATAGAAATACATAGGGGGCTGTATAGATACAACATGGGCTGTCGGTGCAGCTTTAGTTGTGTCTAGAGGATACAGCTTTAGGTACATATAGAGATACAACATGGGCTGTGGGTGCAGCTTTAGTTGTGACTAGAGTATACAGCTTTAGGTACATATAGAGATACAACATGGGCTGTGGGTGCAGCTTTAGTTGTGACTAGAGGATACAGCTTTAGTTACATATAGAGATACAACATGGGCTGTGGGTGCAGCATTAGTTGTGACTGTAGGATACAGCTTTAGGTACATATAGAGATACAACATGGGCTGTGGGTGCAGCATTAGTTGTGACTGTAGGATACAGCTTTAGGTACATATAGAGATACAACATGGGCTGTGGGTGCAGCTTAAGTTGTAAGTTTAGGCAGTCCTACGTGAGGATTCAGTGGAAGTCAATGTATTTGGTTGTGTTGCAGAACATTTTATTTACATGGGACCGTACATGTTGAGCTTTAGGCAGTCCTATGTAAGGATTCTGTAAGTCACTGTATTTGGTTGTGTTGCAGAACATTTGATTTACGTGGGACTCTAAATGGTGAGCTTTAGGCAGTCCAATAAAAGGATTAATATCAAGTCACTGTATTTGGTTGTGTTGCAGAACATTTCATTTACATGGGACTGTACGTGGTGGGCCTTGGGCAGTCCTGTGTAAGGATTCCGTGTAAGTTATAGTCTTTGGTTGTGTGGCAGAGCATTTCATTTACATGGGACTGTCAATCGTGCGCTGTATGCAGTCCTATGTAAGGATTCAGCATAAGTCACTGCATTGGGTTGTGTTGCAGAACATGTCATTTACATGGGACAGTACGAGGTGGGCCTTAGGCAGTCCTATGTCAGGACTGACCGTAAGTCACCGTTTTTTGGTTGTGTTGCAGTTTCTTTGCAGCCAGTGGGACGGGCTTCGAGGCGTTCTTCACTGCTGACGGTATGCTGGTCGTGGCCGTCTGTACGAAGAAGGAATATATGACGGTGGCCGTTCCCGAGCTGCAGTTCAATGACTCCGTGTGGGTGAGTGCAGGACCCATGCAGCGGAGAGTTCTGTGGCGATGGCGGCCGCATCATCTAAAATATTAAGCAACTTCGCTGCTCACCTTTCCTTTGCCCAATCAGCTGTCCTGCCGCGAGATCGCCGAGGGGGCCGGATGCCCGATGAGGGTCTCCATAGCTGCCATGTTACTGCTCCTATTACTTCCTGCCATAGGCGGTGACCGCAGCGCCATCTTTGTACACCTTTCAGCATTCTCAATTTATTGCAGAACAGTGCACAAGCGACTGCGCTTCTTAAAGGGACTCGAGTAAAAGTAGAAAACAAATTTAAAAAAATACATTAAAAGTTCAAACTGTTAAAAAAGTCCCACAAAAGAAGTCCGAGCTATTCAAATAGAACATTACTGATCCCGTTCACTGAGCACCGGAGAAGGAAAAAAATTGCAAACACCAAAATCGCAGGTTTACCAATAAAAACTAAGCTGCAGCCCAGAGAAACGAGCCCTCGCTCAAGTCCATACGGGGGAAAAACCAAAAAGTCACAGAAAATGGTACCGAAGGGGAAATTAAAAAGAAAAAATGTGAAAAGTACTAAAAACCTAACGAAAACCCGACATGAAAAGACAGTTTTTTCATGTTCCACTCCATATGGAATTTTTTTTCATTTCCATATACTGTATAGTACAGTCGATGTTACCACTAAAAAGTACATTTTGTCCCACAAAAAAACAAGCCCTTCTATATCTATCTGTGTAGATTGAAGAATAAAATGGTTATGACTCCTGGAAGGCGGAGAGGAATCGGCCAATGTATAGAAAAAAAGTTGGGCAGGGAGCGGATTTTTTTCCCTTTGTTTTTACGAAATTTGCAACAGATTTGCCTATTTGGATCCAGATTGGTATCCAACTGTTCCTTTAAATTAACCCTTTAATGACTCGAGTGGTCGTACTGGTACCACATCCAGCTGGCCCCTCCCTGTTCTCTGGATGGCCCCTCCCTGTTGTCTGGCTGGCCCCTCCTCCAACCTCACCCTCTTCTTGCCTATGCCCCCATCCGGCCTCTGCTTGGCCCCTCCTCTATTCTCTGCCTGGCCCCGTTCCCTGCCTGACCCCTCCCCATTGTCTGTCTTGCAGCACTGCGTGGACATCGTGCACCTGGCTGGGCGCCGTCCATTCGGACAGAACATGGTCCATATTTATGCAGACGGACAACTGAGGAAAATGGCGCCGCTCCGCTTTCCATCCCTCAATGAGGTAATCGGGAGAAACGTGTGAAGGGAGTAAGGGGGAACTACAACTTCCATCATGCCCTGAAATCCAAGGGCTGTCAGGTAGTTGTAGTTCTGCAGACAGCGCTGGACTGTGGTTAAAGTCACATTTTCTGTTTCTTGGAACGAATGGACATTGGTGTCAGATGAGAAACAGAACAAACACCATGAAACCGTTGCTGGAAGAACACAAGCTGATGGTAGCAGTGTTATAGTCTGGGGGATGTTTTCGGGGCGTTCTCTGGGCCACTCCTACACGTGAAAGGCACTCTCTCACCCGATTTGGGTATGAATTACTCCTTGTAGATTACATACAGCCATACATGCTGACTGTCTCCCCTGGGGCAGATGGGATCTTCCGGCAAGATAATGCTAGAAATGTCCAACATTGGTTGGGAGATCAGGACCAAGACTTCCAAGTATTACCCTGGCCCCTAATTCCTAAACCCATGTTACTGCTGCCCACACCCTCCTTTGTAGTTCTGTATTGTAGTTGCTGGGAAAGGTTATGGAGGGCGGGGTGGTCATAATAATGTGACTCCTGTAGTTCTGTATGGAGATCTGGGTGGTCGTAAGAATGTGACACATGTAGTTCTGTATGGAGATCTGGGTGGTCGTAATAATGTGACTCCTGTAGTTCTGTATGGAGGTCCGGGTGGTCATAATAATGTGACTCCGGTAGTTCTGTATGGAGGTCCGGGTGGTCATAATAAAGTGACACCTGTAGATCTGTAATGAGAACCGGGTGGTCATAATAATGACTCCTGTAGTTCTGTATGGAGGTCCGGGTGGTCATAACAATGACTCCTGTAGTTCTGTATGGAGGTCCGGGTGGTCATACTAATGTGACTCCTGATGTTCTGTATGGAGGTCCGGGTGGTCATAATTATGTGACTCCTGTAGTTCTGTATGGAGGTCCGGGTGGTCATACTAATGTGACTCCTATTGTTCTGTATGGAGGTATGGGTGGTCATAATAATATGACTCCTGTAGTTCTGTATGGAGGTCTGGGTGGTCATAACAATGTGACTCCTGTAGTTCTGTATGGAGGTCTGGGTGGTCATAATAATGTGACTCCTGTAGTTCTGTATGGAGGTCCGGGTGGTCATAATAATGTGACTCCTGTAGTTCTGTATGGAGGTCCGGGTGGTCATAATAATGTGACTCCTGTAGTTCTGTATGGAGGTCCGGGTGGTCATAATAATGTGACTCTGGTAGTTCTGTATGGAGGTCCGGGTGGTCATAATAATGTGACTCCTGTAGTTCTGTATGGAGGTCCGGGTGGTCATAATAATGTGACTCCTGTAGTTCTGTATGGAGGTCCGGGTGGTCATAATAATGTGACTCCTATTGTTCTGTATGGAGGTATGGGTGGTCATAATAATGTGACTCCTATAGGTCTGTATGGAGGTCCGGGTGGTCATAATAATGTGACTCCTGTAGGTCTGTTTGGAGGTCCGGGTGGTCATAATAATGTGACTCCTGTAGTTCTGTATGGAGGTCAGGGTGGTCACAGGTCACAGCAGCCGTCGCACAGGGGGGCTTGGGTTTTGGGGGATGTTCTTTACGCCTTGTGTCTCCTCTTTGCAGTCCTTCACCTCCTGCTGTATCGGCTCGGCCGGCCACCGCACCACCACCACCGTGTCCACCTCTCCATCTCATACCCCGGACCTCACCTTCGCCTCACACTCCCTGCTCAGCCGCTCCCAGTCCTTTCCAGCCACCTCGGTGGGACACGGATGGGGCAGCGCGCAGAACTCCCGGGAAGGGCTGGTGTCCACCATCGTGGCCGGAACTCCGGACACCGAGTGGGGGACCCCCACCTCACTGGAAGGTCACCTCGGCACCGTCTCCATCTTCCATGACTCCATTCAGGCCAATCATGTGAAGGCCTTGTACATGGCGGGTAGGTCTGAGATGGAGGAGGGGGCGTAAAGTACTGAGGTATGAGGATGGGGTGAAGGGTGGGGCAGACGGGGTCTTGTACCTGTTGGGTAGGTCTGGTGTTCTGGGATGGGGGCGGGGGAGCAGAATATGGAAATATGAGGAGGGGGACAGCCAGGGTCTTGTACCTGTTGGAAAGGTTTGGGATTCTGGTACGGGGGCGCTGAGTACTGGAATATGAGGAGTGGGTGCAGACATAGTCTTATACCTAGCAGGTAGATCTGGGGTTCTAGGATGGAGGGAGGGGGAATAGGTTATGGAAATATGAGGAGCGGGTAGACTTGGTTGGTCTGGGCTGCGGGCACAGAATCTGAGGCGGGGGTCAGCCGTGGTCTTGTACCCGGGGGGGAGGTCCGGGATGAGGGCACCGGATATGAGGAGGGGGTCAGACGTGGTCTTGTACCTGGGGCGAGGTCTGGGATGAGGGCACCGGATATGAGGAGGGGGTCAGATGTGGTCTTGTACCTGGGGGGGAGGTCTGGGATGGGGGCACAGGATATGAGGAGGGGGTCAGACGTGGTCTTGTACTGCTTGCCGGGGGCAGAGGTTACTGGGATGAGGGCACCGGATATGAGGAGGGGGTCAGACGTGGTCTTGTACCTGGGGGGAGGTCTGGGATGGGGGGCACAGGATATGAGGAGGGGGTCAGACGTGGTCTTGTACCTGGGGGGGAGGTCTGGGATGAGGGCACCGGATATGAGGAGGGGGTCAGACGTGGTCTTGTACCTGGGGGGGAGGTCTGGGATAGAGGGCATCCGAATTTTTGAGGTGAGGGTGGGGATGTTCAGACGTGGTACTATGTACCTGAGGAGGGGTAGGTCTGGGGGGTTGGGGGCACAGGATATGAGGAGGGGGTCAGACGTGGTCTTGTACCTGGGGGGAAGGTCTGGGATGGGGGCACAGGATATGAGGAGGGGGTCACCCGTGGCAGAGTTCTGCAATGATCTTGAGATGTCGGGCATTTTGCAGGTGCGGTATCAGTGTAGGGAAGCTACTGCTCCCTGTTATCAGCCATATCTGGCTGCTCTCTAATGGCAGGTGGCATAGAGTAAGGATCGTAGAGAGCAGAGGGGGCTCTACACTTATCTCTACGGCCTCAGAACCAATCTGTCGTCAGTGGATTTGTAGCGAGTCACATGGATTGGGCCTTAGGTACGAAAACTGTCTAATAGTCAGACTGTCTCTGTTGCCCACAGCAACCAATCAGCTCCGCTTTCATTTCTTATGCTGTTCTGGGAAAATGGAAGCTCTGATTGGTTGCTATGGGATCTAGTTACTGTGGGCTGTAATTGGTTGCTAGGTCCTCTGGTTGTTATGGGCTGTGATTGGTTGCTAAGGGCAAGCACAATGCATTTGTACCTCTATTCAATGACCACCGGCCCCCACTGACTTTCATATTGGCTCTTCATACGTCTGGGTGAGGGCTATGAATTACACCAGTTGCAGGCACATTGCCATTGCAGCGCTGAGCCCGGCCCGCAGACCATTTTTACACGTGGCCACTGTGTCTTATTCTCCACTCACATCCGAAGCTGCAGCATCCGTTTCCTGCTGCTATGGTGCAGACTTCAGGGTCCTCACTGGGGATTGATGTTTTTTGGGGTTTTCTGTGATCTCTTTCGGGTGACCTTACATGTTTGCACCTCTTCATTCCCAACAGGACCCAATTACGTGTCGCCCTTCGTGCCGGAGAGCGAGTTTTCCGAACTCGGCCCCAAGCTCCTGCTCTTCTACACTCCACAGGTAGGGGGCGCCACAGATCCGGGGTACACAGATGATACAGGGGGTAATGATCATATTAGAAACACTGTGCGGACCGCCAGATATTCAGCGACATACAGGAATCTGCCCAAAACCGCACTGGGGCCTGTGGAGATGACCACCCTAGACACTGCCAGGGCTATTATCATCGATCCCTAGACCGCCAGGGATATTATCATTAACCCCTAGACACTGCCAGGGCTATTATCATCGATCCCTAGACCGCCAGGGATATTATCATTAACCCCTAGACACTGCCAGGGCTATTATCATCGATCCCTAGACCGCCAGGGATATTATCATTAACCCCTAGACACGCCAGGGCTATTATCATCGATCCCTAGACCGCCAGGGCTATTATCATCGATCCCTAGACCGCCAGGGATATTATCATTAACCCCTAGACACCGCCAGGGCTATTATCATCGATCCCTAGACGCCGCCAGGGCTATTATCATAACCCTAGACCGCCAGGGCTATAATAATTAACCCCTAGACCGCCAGGGCTATTATCATAAAACCCTAGACACTGCCAGGGAGATTATCATTAACCCCGAGACCGCCAGGGCTATTATCATTAACCCCTAGACCGCCAGGGCTATTATCATTAACCCCTAGACACTGCCAGGGCTATTATCATCAATCCCTAGACACTGCCAGGGCTATTATCATCGATCCCTAGACACCGCCAGGGCTATTATCATCGATCCCTAGACACCGCCAGGGCTATTATCATCCATCTCTAGACACCGCCAGGGCTATTATCATAGATCCCTAGACCCCGCCAGGGCTATTATCATCGATCCCTAGACACGCCAGGGCTATTATCATCGACCCCTAGACACCGCCTGGGCTATTCTCCTTGATCTCTAGACACCGCCTGGGCTATGATCATCGATCCCTAGACCGCCAGGGCTATTATCATCGATCCCTAGACCGTCAGGGATATTATCATTAACCCCTAGACACTGCCAGGGCGATTATCATCCATCCCTAGACACCGCCAGGGCTATTATCATCTATCCCTAGACACCCCCAGGGCTATTATCATCGATCCCTAGACACCACCAGGGCTATTATCATCGATCCCTAGACACCGCCAGGGCTATTATCATTAACCCTCAACCTGGGTTTATATTATGTAACCCCTAGACCGCCAGGGCATTATCATTAACCCTAGACCGCCAGGCTATTACATTAACCCGAGACCGCCATGGATATTATCATTACCTAACACCCCGGCCTTTTTCATTAACCCCAAACCCGCCGGGGATATTACTTTAAAACCCCTAGACACCGCCAGGGCTTTTATCATCGACCCCCTAGACCGCCGGGAAAAATTCATTAACCCCTAGACCGCCAGGGTTATTACATCGATCCCCTAACCCCGCCAGGCTTTTTCATCGATCCCTAACACTCCCCGGGGCTATTTCATCGACCCTAACACCGCCAGGTTTTATCTCGATCCCTAGACACTGCCAGGGCTATTATCATCGACCCCTAACCCCGCCAGGGCAATTACATCGATCCCTAGACACCGCCAGGGCTAGATCATCGATCCCAGACCCCCAGGGCATTATCATCATCCTAGACACCGCCAGGGCTATGATCATGACCCCTAAAAACCGCCAGGGCTATGATCTCGATCCCTAGACACCCGCCAGGGCTAGATCACGACCCTAGACCCCCAGGGCTATTTCATCGTCTCTAGAAAACCGCCAGGGCTATTATCACGATCCTAGACACCGCCAGGGCATTATCATTGACCCCAGACCCCCCCCAGGGCTATTATCTAAAACCCTAGACACCATCATTTTTAAAACAAACCTCTAGACCAACACTGATATTATAAGTGACCTGTTAACCACTCTAGACCACCAGGGATAATATAATTGCTCTCTAGACCACCAGGGACATTAATATTACCCTAAACTCTTCACCATATGGAAAACCAGAATAGGCCGGTAAACCACTGAAGACCTCCAATAAGATTATAATTGATCTCTAGACCAGAAGGGGTGTTAATAGCAATGACCCCCTAGACCACCAGGGATATTACAATTGACCTAAAAATCACTAAAGACATTTTAATGTCCCTTATGGTCCAGAGATTATTGTAATTTGACCTCTAGACCAACAGGGACGTGCATGGAAAGTAGAAGAGCTTTGGGGGGTAAGGCTGTTTCTTTTCATTAGCGATTACATTTAATTTGTTCGTGTAATTTTCTGTTTGATGTTTTCAGGCTTCCAAAAATAACATCTGCTTGGACCTGTCCCCAAGTCGGGCGTTCGACGGGAGGTTGACGGGCCACAGAGTAGTCACATGGGATGTGAAGGTAAATACTGTCTCTTTAAAGGGGTCGACCAGGATTAGATAAACATGGCTGCCTTATTAATAAAAAAGGCGCCCCATCTGTCACAGGCTGTGTCTGGTATTGCAGCTTAGTTCGGTTAAAGTGAATGGGGCTGAACTGCAATACCAGAAACGTCCTGTGACAGAGGTGGCGCTATTTTTGATGGACATCAGCCCTGTTTTTTCTAATCCTGGACGACCCCTTTAAGACCTCAGATGAGACCACGGTGCGCTATTGTTACTTTTTGGGTCTCGCTTATTGACCTGCATCTGAGGTCACAGGACCGAAGGGTTCATCTAGCAAGGTCTAATCCCTTGTCCTAGGATCGGTTTTAGGGCCCCTGACGGTTTATAAGGGTCCCGTCCAGTAATAATTGTATGATGTATTCTATGTTTTCTTCTGTCCTGCAGGACGTGGTGAACTGTGTTGGGGGCATGGGCGTCCTCCTGCCTCTGCTGCATCAAGTGGCGTCACAGACCAAAGCAGCCCCCGATGTTCAAGAGACCCACGACCTGGTGGGCCCCGAGCTCACCTCCTCCAGGAACGCCCATTCCATGCAGCTTCCCCTGGGGAAATCCTCCGGTGCGTCACTGACACATTCTATAAGATTTGGGTTCTGTATGGAAAGTTTAGCAAATTCCAAAAGTCTGGAAAACTCTGTAAATCCAACTGATGACCGTCACTGGCCGCAGCAATTCCTTTAACCCAGGAATCCTCAAACTGCGGCCCTCCAGCT
Source organism: Phyllomedusa bahiana (assembly GCA_025379985.1). Taxonomy (NCBI): domain Eukaryota; kingdom Metazoa; phylum Chordata; class Amphibia; order Anura; family Hylidae; genus Phyllomedusa; species Phyllomedusa bahiana. The sequence continues at coordinate 96,116 of JAODAL010004737.1, forward strand.
GTTGGGAAACTACAACTCCCATCATTCCCACTGTTATAGATTATACAAATGGATGATGGGAGTTGTAGTTTCCCAACAGCTGGAGGGCTGCCGTTTGAGAATGCTTGCTTTAACCTCTTATCTACATCTGATGTAAACTCTTACAGGGGGCTCATTCACTAAGCCCGCTCCATACCCGGCGGGGGGGGGCAGCTATTATAGACACCAGTCATTATCAGCCAGGAACAGAGACGGCGCTGATCCCAGCTGTTTAACCCTTTAGACCGCATGGTGATCATGGCCATGGTGTCTAAATGAACGAGGAAAGGAGCACTGCTGCTCCTTTCCCCATCCCCCCCCTCCCCCCCATTCCTTTTATCAAGGCTTTCATGACGGCCATGTTTCTGCTCCTATTACTTCCTTCCTCGGGCGCCATCTTGGTACACCCTTCTGCATTATGTATATGTACAATAGTGTACAAACAATCATGCCCCTAGTGGCCTAGGACCTTAAGGGGACTGCATGTTAAAGGTTTGAAAATATTACCGCATATTAACTCCTTAACGACCCCTCACTGTCTTTGGGCGGCGGGCAGATCGTGTTCTCCGTTGTGGGTTTACAGCTCTCAGTGCTGTTGTGAAAACCTCCGTTCCTACAGCAGGCTCTGTGAATGGCAGGGACCGGAGGAAGCCTCCAATCCCCACCACTTAACCCTTTAATGGCAACGCTCTGTGACTGAGGACTAATCTAAGGGGGTTCCCAGGGCTTAATGGAGCCTGGAGAATAACTATACAGTCAGCCCTGGGGACCTAGAGTAGCCCCAGGACTTATAGTAAGGCTGCTGCCAGGATACACTGTGTGCTGCACAGACTGCGGCCTGTGTCATATTGACACAGAGTATAATGTGTTCCTATACAGGAGAATGCTTATACATTACTAAGTGTAAAAGAAATGTAAAATAGTTCTCCATTAATGGGATGAAAAAAAGTAAAATACATTTGAAAAAGTAAGAACAAAATAAATAATAAAAAAAATATTTACTGAGTCGTAACATGTTTTGCTGGCTCACGCTCCCTTCTCCTTTGCAGGTAGTGTAATTGTCTCTAACTCCAGATTCTTCTGCAAGGGTCCTGTGAGGCTTTTAAGTAAACTTTACATAAGCTGATCTTGTTCTGTTTCCTGGCTCTTTCATCATTTGTTTGAAGCTGTGTTTTTTCTCTTTTCATATTGTACAATGCCTCTTATTAGAGTTTTGTTTAAAGTTTTCCTGAAAATCTTTAATAAAAATCTATGGGAGAAAAAAAAATATAATAAAAAAAATTTAAATTGTGCCTACATTATACAAGAAAACCTACACTTATTTGGTATCTCTCCGACCGTAATAAGCCGTAAAATTAATCGAACAGGTTATTTAGTGTGAAACGTGGATGGTGTAAAAAATAGTTAAAGGGGTTGTCTCGCTACAAGGACTGCTCTTTATCTTTAAAGATCTTGCAAAAATAGTAACTTTGCAATATATGTCCATTAACAGTGTCCTACCTATTCCTAAATATCCCCTCTTGTACGGGCTGCATCAGCTCCTCAGGTCGCTATAACTACAGACCTGTTTGATCTCTCCTGATAGGCTGCCAGCGCTGGTTGCTGTAGCTACAGACCTGTTCAATCTCTCATGATGTGCTGCTGGTTGCTATAGCTACAGACCTGGCTTCTACTGCAGCCTAGTGGAAGCCAGTAAACACGCCCCTGACTTCAAAGTGAAACCAAGAAAACAGCACTGAGGTGAGATGAGTCAATGTAGTGAGACAACCCCTTTAATAAAATGCTTTTCTTTTGTTCCCGCTGCCAATTTTTATTTTTTCAGAAAATGACACAATAATTTATATGTAAACTCAAATGCCACCCCCCAAAAATACAACTGCTTCTGCATAAAATAAGTCCTCCTACAACTGCGTCATAGAAAAAAATCATAAGTTACAATTGTTGAAACGCAAAGAGGCAAAAACTGCAAAATGTAGCTGCGTCGTTAGGACCTTTTTATGTCCGCCGCTGAAAGGGTTAAAAAGTTCAAATCACCCTCCCGTCTCATTTTACTATTTTTCACAAAAAAAAAGGTAAAAAAAAATTGGTATCTCCGTGTAAAAGTCCGATCTATTAAAATATAACATTATTTTTCAGGTGCAGTGATGACTCAAAAAATTTCCAATGTCAAAATTGTGTTTTTGTGGTCACTTAGATCCCCAAAAATTTGGGATAAAAAAAATTATAGAAGAAGTCACAAAATGTTACCAATAAAAACTACTTTTTATCTTACAAAGATATGCACCCTCATTCGGGTCCAAAAGTTGAAAAACAACAAAGTTATTGGCCACAAATGTAAAAAAAATTTTTTAAAAAATTTGACATTTTTTTTTAAAAGTAATAAAACAAAACAAAAATCCTACCTGTTTGGTATCACGGGAATCGTATTGGAAAAAAGTCCTAAAATGGTACCAATAAAAACTACTTTTCATCTTTTCCAAAAGTGGAAAAACAACAAAGTTATTGGCCACAAATGTAAAAAAAAAAAAAATTGGGGGAAAATAGAAACTTTTTTTTAAAAGTAAAAACAAAACAAAAATATTACCTGTTAGGTATCACTGGAATCGCATTGACCTGCAGAATACGGATAAGTTGTCATTCATGCAGAACAGTGAACCCCATGACAGCAAAACCACTGCAAAAAATAGCGCATTCACGTTTCTTTTCACATTTCACTTGGAATCTGTTGCGGTCAATGGTCCCATTAAAAAGTCCATCAGGTTTCACAAAAACCAAGCCCTGTCAATGTAGAGAAAAAAATCAACAATTCTGGCCCCTGAAAGGCGAGGAGGAAAAAAAACGTGAAAAACATGGGTCGGGAAATGGTTAGTCGTGCATTCACGTCAATAGAAATGTAAAAAATCAGAGAATTTTCTTGGTCTGGAAGTAGAATAAGAAGTGAAGTAGGTGCAGGATAAAGGCGTCCAGTAATCTGGTAGATTTGATAATCCAGTTCCTGTGCAGCCCCATTGATGCCAGATTACAGGCAGTTGCTCTGTGCATGTATTGGTGGTGGTTTTGCCTGTTTTTATGGAGATTTTTGTTCCTCGTTTGCCGCCATGACGCTATCCTCCATCTTTTTTTTCCTGCAGAGAGCAGACTGGAGCGGAACGGGGTGGCCGCCTTCCTTCTCATGGTGAAGAACTTTATCCAGTATCATCCAGCCAATCAGGAGAGCCTGCTGCAGTGTCACGGCCCCGCTATCATAGGGGCCCTTCTGCAGAAGGTGAGAACTGCCTGCCACGGGCGCGGGTAGATACTCGGTGTCAGCCGCAGGTTTGGTATGAGGCCTCGTCGAAGAGCGGAGTTGAAGGAGCGGTGGCGTACAATCATAGATGGGCCACAAGCAGAAGGTCAGGAGAGGCGGCATACAAGTGTATTTGGGTTACAAGCCGGAGGTCAAGACAGGCGGTGTATAAGCTTAGAGGGGTCACAAGCAGAAGGTCAGCACAAGCAGTGTACAAGTGTAGAGGGGTCACAAGCAGAAGGTCAGCAGAGGAGACGTATAAGCGTAGCTGGATCACAAGCCGGAGGTCAGTACAGGCAGTGTAAAAGTGTAGATGGGCTACAAGCAGAAAGTCAGGATACCTGCTTAGTAATGACACACACAGAACGAGTGTTCAACCTCAGATGCTGTCATTCTACTCCTGAAAGGCAGAAGTGCTAACCATTCAGCTAAACTGTAGTACTCACAGCTCTTTACAAAACCAGACCTTTGTTTGACTAGAGTGAGCACACTGTGGGGAAAGGCATGGTGATGTCAAGCCTGCTGGGTCACATGATCTGCAGGTTAAACAACACACGCCCCCTTTTGAGCACACTGAAAGCTGAAGCAGGACAAGCCAGGCATGAAAGGTTAGTTACTGTGCATCAGTCTGGAGTCCAGGCAGTTTACTTCAAACTGACTTGACTGATAAAGTTACAAACCCTCTGCTGTGAGAAGGTTGGGACTGGCTTTTAGCTTTTCGAATGTTCTGTCACTGACAGCAAGCAGAGATCTTCAATGTGCTGTGGAAATAAGACTGTTAGGAAGCTGCAGGGTGTAGATGGTTTGTTGCACTCAGAACGGACCAGTTTTTGCAGACGTTGTAGGGGTTTTTTTGGTTGTGTAACCTTTACCCGCTCTCTGCCCCCAGGTGCCCTGTCTCATCCTGGACATGAACGTACTGATGGCTTCTCAGATGTTGATGGACCAGATAGCGTCTGAAGGTCACGGCTTCCTGCTTCACCACCTCTACCAGCACCTGCTCTTTGATTTTCGTATCTGGAGCAATAGCGATTTTGCTGTGCGACTAGGTGAGTGCCTCCTCCGCATAGCCCTGCCCCGCGCCTCCTCCGCATAGCCCTGTCCCGCGCCTCCTCCGCATACCCCTGTCCCGCGCCTCCTCCGCATACCCCTGTCCCGCGCCTCCTCCGCATACCCCTGTCCCGCGCCTCCTCCGCATAGCCCTGCCCCGCGCCTCCTCCCGCATAGCCCTGCCCCGCGCCTCCTCCGCATAGCCCCTGCCCCGCGCCTCCTCCCATAGCCCTGCCCCGCGCGCCTCCTCCGCATAGCCCTGCCCCGCGCTCCTCCGCATAGCCCTGCCCCGCGCCTCCTCCGCATAGCCCTGGCCCCGGCCTCCTCCGCATAGCCCTGCCTACCGCGCCTCCTCCGCATAGCCCTGCCCCGCGCCTCCTCCGCATAGCCCTGCCCCGCGCCTCCTCCGCATAGCCCTGCCCCGCGCCTCCTCCGCATAGCCCTGCCCCGCGCCTCCTCCGCATCGCCCCTGCCCCGCGCCTCCTCCGCATAGCCCTGCCCCGCGCCTCCTCCGCATAGCCCTGCCCCGCGCCTCCTCCGCATAGCCCTGCCCCGCGCCTCCTCCGCATAGCCCTGCCCCGCGCCTCCTCCGCATAGCCCTGCCCCGCGCCTCCTCGCATAGCCCCTGCCCCGCGCCTCCCCCGCCTAGCCCTGCCCAGCGCCTCCTCCGCATTGCCCTGCACCGCGCCTCCTCCGCATAGACCTGCCCCGCGCCTCCTCCGCATAGCCCTGCCCCGCGCCTCCTCCGCATAGCCCTGCCCCGCGCCTCCTCCGCATAGCCCTGCCCCGCGCCTCCTCCGCATAGCCCTGCCCCGCGCCTCCTCCGCATAGCCCTGCCCCGCGCCTCCTCCGCATAGCCCTGCCCCGCGCCTCCGGCCCCGCTCCTCCTCCGCGCCCCTTCACCGCTCCTCCTCCGCGCCCCTGCACCGCTCCTCCTCCGCGCCCCTGCACCGCTCCTGCTCTGCGTCTTCTATATGGCTCTGCCTATCCTCTTCCGCCCCTCGATCTTGCTGTGTTAGGGTATGTTCACATGGTGCGTTGGATACGTGTTTTTTTTTCAATACGTAAATTAACGTATTGTAAAAAGTTCCAAAACTTCATCCAAAAAAAAAATATCCAAGAATGCATCTGCAATACGGTTTTGAATACATATTTGATGCATTTTTCAATACATTTTCTTTCATCAAAATCCTATTATTATTATCAGACATTCAAATTTGGGACCAATATGTTTTTCGAATGGGTAAAACAAATCCAAAAATATAGCACAAAGTGTAATACATTTTTGGATATGTTTTTGACCCTCTAAAAACATACGCCATTGTTTCCTGTGGGGATTTGACATGCGAGAAATGGATCAAGAATTGGTTGGTCACTTCTTTGAATGCATCCGTTTTACGCACTACAAAAATGTATGTAAAAAGCGCCGTGTGAACTTACCCTTAATGTTCTTGTGCTGCGACAGTAAGAGGAATTCATTGATTCTTCACCTCTGCACAGGTCACATCCAGTATCTCTCATCCATCATGAAGGACCACAAGCAGCGAGTGCGAAGGAAGTACGGGGTGCAGTACATCCTGGACTCAGTCAGGAGGCATTATGGGTAAGTCTCCGTCTCTCCTATGTGCCATTATATGGGGAGATGCTTTTGTGTTGTGTTGCGCTGAATTTCATGTATGAACTTTCTGCAGTCAGCGCCCCCCTGGTAACACCTACACCCCTCACATTTTTGTAAATATAATATTTTATCTTTTCATAGGACAAGCCGGGCACTGATTACTTTACATTGTATCAGGGTCAGATCCTCAGTGTTGTCCCATGAAAAGATGTAAAGCAATACTTACAACAATGTGAGGGGTGTAATTACTTTGTGAGCTGCTGTGTAATATCTAGTCTAAAAAGGAGGTGACTCAGGGCCCTGGATCTCTATCACACCTGGCGTCTGAGGCCGATCATCAGGTCTTTTGATGGTCTCTCTCCGTTAGTTATTATCTTGTCATGTGACCGCAGGACGCAGAGGGAGGAGCAGATCACCACGAATAACGTGAAGACCGTGCAGATGTCCCTCTTCACTCTGACCAAGGATTTCCTCTACAAGAACCTGTGTCCCGAGGACCTGCACAGCGTGCTGAGCTACATGGCGAGCGTCAGCGACGAGGAGCAGGTACCAGGAGGGGACGCTCTGCCCACCCCCCATTCATCAGCAGAAACGTTTAGGTCCTGCCTCAACTATAATCCCCTCTCCCCAATATATGACATCATGAACACCGCTGTGACATCATTATTCCATGTCCATAAAAACAAGTGATCTTGAACTGTTGCTTGAGTACAAATACCCCCCCCCCAAAAAAAGTGTAAGAGTATGTTCACATGATGTTTTGCGGTGCGTACAGTATGCGCCGCAATACCGACGTGTGTTTCGGGAGCTCGTGCTCATAGACATGCATTACTAGTGGCGCGTAATCGCCGCGAATAATTGACATGTCACTTATCTCCCTGCACATACAATACAATCGTATTGTACTCGCGGAGGGACGAGGTGTAATCCATAGTTCTCTATGAGAGCTATGGATTACCATAATTATGGGGCGCATTTCCCCACGTATTAAGCGCAACATGCGGCAAAATACGCGGCGAAATGCGCCCCAAAATAAGCCGTGTGAGCATAGCCTAACACAAAAAGTAAAATAAATATTTTTAATGATATACGTTAAAAACAAAATTATCGTAAATGGAAACCTATAGACCAAGTGAGACACAAAAAAGTGGCTGACAAAACCCCAAATAAATATGTAGAAATTGAAGAAAATCATTAATGTATAACAAGTGCAATTAGTGTAAGGCTATGTTCACATGGCTTAATTGCGGCGCACACAGTATGCGCTGTAATATGCCGTGCATTTTGGGAGTCGTGCTGATACGAGCGTAATCCCAAAGCACGGGGTGGGGAGGGGGGGCAGCAGTCCACCGGCCCCCCCAATTGACATGTCGATTCTCTGTGAGCGCTATGGATTACCGTAATTGCGGCGCGCATTTCGCCATGTATAACGCACAATATGTGGCAAAATGCGCACCATAATAAGCTGTGTGAACAAACCCTAAATAATCATATAAGTCATAGAAATAAATAATCAATATGTAACCTATAGCAGTCTAAAAAGGCCACGAGCACACCATCCCAACACATATTTTGCAGGGCCAAACAAAGCGCAACTACAAAACGCGTGTTGGGGGGTGGATTCCTGGCCTTTTTAGACTGCTGTAGGTTACGTATTGATTATTTCCATGACTTATATGATGATTTATCCGATATGCACTTGTTATACACTAATGATTTTCATCAATTTTTACATATTTATTTGGGGTTTTGTCAGCCACGTTTTTCTGTCTCACTTGGTCTATAGGCTTCCATTTACAATCATTTTGTTTTTAATGTATATAAATAAAAATATTTTTTTGCTTTTTGTGTTGACACATACTTCATTTTTTTTTTTTTGTTTGTTTTTTTTCAACAAAATTGTAGTGTCTAGAACAGGGGTGGGCAATTAATTTTCCCATCGGGCCGCATGAAAAAGTGCGATGCTTTTGGAGGGCCGGACTAATAAAAACATAGGGTTTAATGGGGGGAAATAATGTTTTTTGGGTGATTTTTTTGTGGAAAACTTACTGGGGGATGTATTATATACCTGCCTTACTCTGGTACACAGTAAGGCAGGTATATACAGCTCTCCTCAGTTAAGGTAGATATGTTGATGTATGTCCCCTCAGTCAGGTTTGCCCCCGGTATATATAGATTATAGGTTCCCGCAGGCGGTATAAAGATAAGGTCCCCAGGCAGGTATTTAGTATTGGTCCCCACAGGCAGGTATATTGATAGTTCAGCTCCCCCAAAAGGGAGGTATTAGAATTTAGCTCCCCAGGCAGGATATAGATAGGTACAGCTCCCAGGCAGGGGAATATAGATAGGTACAGCTCCCTCAGCCAGGAATATAGATAGGTACGCTCCCTCAAGCAGGTATATAGATAGATTTTAGCTTCCCTCAAGCAGATAATAGATAGATATTTGCACCCTCAGGCAGGTTATTTAAGGCTCCAAACAGGAGGGGATATAGTATTTAGGGTCCATACAGGCAGGAATATAGTTAAAGCTCCACCAGGCAGGTATATAGCTAGTTCGGGCTCCATTTCAGGCAGGTATATAGCTAGTTTGGTCTTCCCACAAGAGGGAGGGCTTCCCCCGGCAGGTATATAGACTGGGCTTCCCACGGCAGGTATATAGACAGGGCTTTCCCCAGGCAGGTATATAGACAGGGTTTTTCCACAGGCAGGTATATAGACAGGGCTTTCCACAGGAGGTTATTTGGACAGGGCTTCCCTAGGAGTAATTAGACAGGGCTATCCACAGGCAAGTATATTTGACAGGGCTTTCCACAGGCAAGGGATATAGACAGGGTATCCCCAGGCAAGGGATATTAGAAGGGCTAACCACAGGCAGGTATATAGGCAGGGCTAACCACAGGCAGGTATATAGACAGGGGTATCCACAGGCAAGTATATAGACAGGGCTATCCACAGGCAGGTTTTATAGACAGGGCAATCCCCCAGGCAGGGGATATAGACGGGGCTATTACAGGCAGGTATATGGCGGGGCTATCCACAGGCAGGTATATAGACAGGGTATCCACAGGCGGTTTTATGACGGGCTATCACAGGCAGGTATATAGAAGGGCTATCCACAGGCAGGTATATAGGCGGGCTTCCCACAGGCAGGTATATAGACAGGGATTTCAAAAGGCAGGTATATAGAAGGGCTTCCCCCAGGCAGGTATATAGAAGGGTTCCCAGGCAGGTATATAGAAGGGCTTCACAGGCAGGTAAAATGATAGGACAGGCTTAATTTTCCCCAGCAGGTATATAATGGCTCCACTAGGGTATTTCCCTCAGGCAAGGTATATAGACAGGGCTATCCAGGGGGGATTTAGACGGGCTATTCCCCAGGCAGGTATAAGACAGGGCTATTCCCCAGGCAGGTATTAGACAGGGCTATCACAGGAGGATATAGCAGGGCTATCCCAGGCAGGATATAGAACAGGGCTTTCCACAGGCAGGTATATATACAGGGCTATCCAAAGGCAGGTTATAGCAGGGTATCCACAGGCAAGGGATATAGAAGGGCTTTCCACGGAGGTATATAGTAGGGCTTTCCACAGGCAGGTATATAGATAGGGCTTCCCAGGCAGGTATATAGGAAAAAATAGGGCTTCCCACAACAGGTTATAGATATGGCTTCCCAAAAGGCAGGTATATAGCTTTTCCACAGGCAGGTATATAGACAGGGCTTTCCACAGGCAGGATTAGACAGGGGTTTCAAGGCAGGATATAGTCAGGGCTATCCCCAAAGGCAGGTATATTGACAGGGTATCCACAGGAGGTATATAGACAGGGCTATCCTCAGGCAGGGGATATAGACAGGGTTTCCACAGGCAGGGTTATAGGGCAGGGTATCCACAGGCAGGTATATATAGAAGGGCTTTCCCCGGCAGGTATATAGAAGGGCTTCCCCAGGCAGGTTTTATGGAAGGGCTATCCCCCGGCAGGTATATGAAGGGCTTACCACAGGCAAGTATATAGCAGGCTTTCCCACAAGCAGGTATATAGATAGGCTTCCCACAGGCAGGTATATAGATAGGCTTCCACAGGGGAGGTATATAGCTGTTTCCACAGCAGGTATATTGAAGGGCTTTTCCCCACCAAAATCAGGGTATTTAGGATATGGGGGTTTCCACAGGCAGGTATATAGCGGGGTTCCGCCACTGGCAGGTATATAGACAGGGCTTTCCACAGGAGGGTATAGAAGGGCTTCCACAGGCAGGGTTTATAGATAGGGCTTCCCCAGGCAGGTATATAGGGGTTCCACAGGCAGGCATATAGATAGGGCTTTCACAGGCAGGTTTTAGATAGGGCTTTCCCCCAGGCAGGGTATTTCCCCTATGATAGGGCTTCCCACAGGCAGCATATAGATAGGGCTTTCCCCAGGCAGGCAATATGATAGGGCTTTCCACAGGCAGGTTATAGATAGGGCTTCCCACGGCAGGTATAAATTTGGAGGTTTTAGGGCTTCCCACAGGAAAGGGTATAAGGATAAGGCGGTTCCACAGGCAGGTTATAGAAGGGGCTTTCCCCCAGGCAGGTAAAAGGTAGGATTTAGGGCTTTCCCACAAAAGGGCAAAGGGATTATAGAAAGGGTATCCACAGGCAGGTATATAGATAGGGCTTTCCACAGGCAGGTATTTTGATAGGGCTTCCCCCAGGCAGGCATATAGTGGGCTTTCCACAGGCAGGATATAGATAGGGCTTCCCACAGGCAGGATATAGAAGGGGTTTCCAAGGCAGGTATATAGAAGGGCTTTCCACAGCAGGATATAGATAGGGTTTTCCCCGGCGGGATATAAAGTTTAGGACAAAATATAACACATATATAAAGGCTTCAAAGGGGCTTATGGGCTTCCCGGGTTTTGTGGCTCCCGGAGTTTGTGACTACTTCCATATACCAGAGCTTCCGGGTCTTTTGGGGGCTGGGCTATGGGGCTTTATGCGTCTTGCGCCGGGACGCTTCCCCGTCAGTCTGGGCCCGCACAGAGTTATTACTGTGTGCGCGAGGAGAGGCAGCGGCGCGGTGAGCGGGGGAGTTCATCGCGTCGCTGCCTAATTCACCAGCAATAGTAGCGCTGACGGCCCGCGCCGGCCTCTCAGCAATACCCGGCCGCGGCGACCTCTCATCAATACCTGGCCGCGGCGGCCTCTCAGCAATACCCGGCCGCGGCGACCTCTCATCAATACCCGGCCGCGGCGGACCTCTCATCAAACTGGCCCCGGCGGCCTCTCAGCAATACCGGCGCGGCAGGCCGTCAGCGTATATTAGCAGACCTGGGCATGGTACGCCGCGGGCCGATTCCGACGAGCTGGCGGGCTGGATGCGGCCCGGGGGCCGGACTTTGCCCAGGTCTGGTCCAGAACCTCATGTGAGTTGGTGCTATTTAGCCCATTATACAATTATTTGTAGGTGTGAGTACAAATACAGGCAGTCCCCGACTTACATCGTTCCGACTTACATACGTCCACTAGTTACAAACGGAGACTTATGGGGCGTGGCTGACATTCAACACTGAGTCACGCACCATGATAACCAAGTGCCAGCAGGCCACAGCTGCCCATGAGATACAGAACGTTAGGTGAAATCTTCTAAAAAAGGGCACAGACAGCAAAACAAATGTAAAAACTGTTCCTTGCACTATCCAAAAATGTTTTTGCTGGAATTCCATTTAATAAATATACCTGTTTTGACTTACATACAAATTCAACTTAAGTAACAAACCTACAGTCCCTATCCCGTTTGTAACCCGGGGACTGCCTGTATAATTGTGAGTGCAGCTCTGGGGGATAATACAGGATGTAACTCAGGATCAGTACAGGATAAGTAATGTATGTACAGTGACTGCACCAGCAGAATAGTGAGTGCAGCTCTGGAGGATAATACAGGATGTAACTCAGGATCAGTACATTATAAGTAATGTATGTACAGTGACTGCACCAGCAGAATAGTGAGTGCAGCTCTGGAGGATAAAACAGGATGTAACTCAGGATCAGTACAGGATAAGTAATGTATGTACAGTGACTGCACCAGCAGAATAGTGAGTGCAGCTCTGGAGTATAATACAGGATGTAACTCAGGATCAGTATAGGATAAGTAATGTATGTACAGTGACTGCACCAGCAGAATAGTGAGTGCAGCTCTGGAGTATAATACAGGATGTAACTCAGGATCAGTACAGGATAAGTAATGTATGTACAGTGACTGCACCAGCAGAATAGTGAGTGCAGCTCTGGAGGATAATACAGGATGTAACTCAGGATCAGTTCAGGATAAGTAATGTATGTACAGTGACTGCACCAGCAGAATAGTAAGTGCAGCTCTGGAGTATAATACAGGATGTAACTCAGGATCAGTACAGGATAAGTAATGTCTGTACACAGTGACTGCACCAGCAGAATAGTGAGTGCAGCTCTGGAGGATAATACAGGATGTAACTCAGGATCAGTACAGGATAAGTAATGTATGTACACAGTGACTGCACCAGCAGAATAGTGAGTGCAGCTCTGGAGGATAATACAGGATGTAACTCAGGATCAGTACATTATAAGTAGTGGATGTACACAGTGACTGCACCAGCAGAATAGTGAGCGCAGCTCTGTAGGATAATACAGGATGTAACTCAGGATCAGTACAGGATAAGTAATGTATGTACACAGTGACTGCACCAGCAGAATAGTGAGCGCAGCTCTGGAGTATAATACAGGATGTAATTCAGGATCAGTACAGGATAAGTAATGTATGTACAGTGACTGCACCAGCAGAATAGTGAATGCAGCTCTGGAGGATAACACAGGATGTAACTCAGGATCATTACAGGATAAGTAATGTATGTACAGTGACTGCACCAGCAGAATAGTGAGTGCAGCTCTGGGGGTATAATACAGGATGTAACTCAGGATCAGTACAGGATAAGTAATGTATATACAGTGACTGCACCAGCAGAATAGTGAGTGCAGCTCTGGAGTATAATACAGGATGTAACTCAGGATCAGTACAGGATAAGTAATGTATGTACAGTGACTGCACCAGCAGAATAGTGAGTGCAGCTCTGGAGGATAACCCAGGATCAGTAATGTATGTACACAGTGACTCTGCTTTAAGACCTCCATGTTCTTTGTCTTCCAGGTGTGCGGGATCCTGGACGTTCTCCTCAGTCTCCTAAGGGCAAATATCAGCAATGAGCAGCTGTACACCTTCCTCCTGGAACAAGGAAATGTGGACGTCTTCTATTTCCTTCTTGTCCAGAAAAAGTTCTCAGATCAGTTAAGGGAGAAAGTTTTCAAGGTTCGTATGATTTTCTTTCCTTAACTAAACTCTTGAGCCGATCACACTCTCTGAAGGTTCTATCAGTACTGGAGCGTTATAAGAGGAGCGGCTGATATCAGTCACATAGGATGTAATGTCTGGTTATGTCAGTACTGGAGCGATATAAGAGGAGCGGCTGATATCAGTCACATAGGATGTAATGTCTCGTGGTTATATCAGTACTGGAGCGTTTATAGGGGGAGCGGCTGATATCAGTCACATAGGATGTAATGTCTCTGGTTATATCAGTCCTGGAGCGTTATAAGAGGAGCGGCTGATATCAGTCACAGAGGTTGTAATGTTCGGAGGTTATATCAGTACTGGAGCGTTATAAGAGGAGCGGCTGATATCAGTCACATAGGATGTAATGTCTCTGGTTATATCAGTACTGGAGCGTTTTAAGAGGAGCGGCTGATATCAGTCCCATAGGATGTAATGTCTCTGGTTATATCAGTACTGGAGCGTTATAAGAGGAGCGGCTGATATCAGTCACATAGGATGTAATGTCTGGAGGTTATATCAGTACTGGAGCGTTATAAGAGGAGCGGCTGATATCAGTCACATAGGTTGTAATGTCTGGAGGTTATATCAGTACTGGAGCGTTATAAGAGGAGCGGCTGATATCAGTCACATAGGATGTAATGTCTCTGGTTATATCAGTACTGGAGCGTTATAAGAGGAGCGGCTGATATCAGTCACATAGGATGTAATGTCTGAAGGTTATATCAGTACTGGAGCGTTATAAGAGGAGTGGCTGATATCAGTCACATAGGATGTAATGTCTCTGGTTATATCAGTACTGGAGCATTATAAGAGGAGCGGCTGATATCAGTCACATAGGATGTAATGTCTCTGGTTATATCAGTACTGGAGCTTTATAAGAGGAGCGGCTGATATCAGTCACATAGGATGTAATGTCTCTGGTTATATCAGTACTGGAGCGTTATAAGAGGAGCGGCTGATATCAGTCACATAGGATGTAATGTCTCTGGTTATATCAGTACTGGAGCGTTATAAGAGGAGCAGCTGATATAGGTCACATAGGATGTAATGTCTGGAGGTTATAACAGTACTGGAGCGTTATAAGAGCAGCAGTTGATATCATAGTGTCTCTGGAGATAGGTGATGTACATTAGGGGTATAGCATTCATGGGGCTTGTACTCTTCGCTCCCATTGTTGCTGGGCGCTCCTGCCCTGTTCTGGCTGATAACAGATAGTAATAGCCTATATAATGACTCTCTGCAGGGGTCGCCTCTTACTTCTCTCTTCTTCCTCCAGATCCTCTACCGGTTGGTGAAGTATGAGAAGGTCAGTGAGCGAGTGAAGCAGCGGCTGAAGCTGCGGGACATCGGCTACCAGGGCCTGATCTCCTTCCTCGGTGACGTCCCGGTGTCCATGCTGCTGATCCGCTGCCTGTCAGAGCAGGTGCTGGGCTCTGGTAAGACTACAACTCCCACCGGATCCTCATTCCTGAGTAGTCCTCCACAGCTGTGTGATACCCTTCTCCTTATTCTCTGGCTGTAGATATAACTCCTAATTATAAGGATCTTCTGGCCGTGGTTTACCTGTCGCACAGGGCGGAGCTTCCGGTCAAGCTTGATGTTTGCCGTAAGGTTGGTAGAAAGTCGTATGCTTCATTATAGCTTGTCCTACTGGTGTACACTATCACTGCTGCGTTGCTTACTGCGAGATGTAGTGTGCATGTCTACCCTGTGTCATGCAAACACTACATCTACCACAATTCACTGCAGCAGAGTATACTCCAGTACCAGAGATTAGTGTTCCACATCATTGCTTCATTGCATTCTGTGAGATGTAGTGTTCTCTGCATCTACAACTACGATGCATGATGCAAACACTACATCTCCCACAATGCACTGCACCAGCGTATACGCCAATATCAGATGTTTGTTTTCTGCATCACTGCTGTATTGCATTCTGTGAGATGTAGTGTTCTCTGCATTTGACTACAGCGTATAATGCCAACACTCTATCTCCCACAATGCACTGCATCAAAGTATATTCCCATACCCGATATTAGTATTCCACATCTCTGCTGTGTTGCATTCTGTGAAATGTAGGGTTTATTGCATTAGACTAGCATGTGTGATACAAACATTACATCACTGCTGTGTTGCATTCTGTGAGATGTAGTGTTCTCTGCATCTGACTACAGCATATAATGCAGACACTCTATCTCCCACAATGCACTACAGCAGCGTGTATTCCAGTACCAGATAATAGTTTTCCACATCACTGCTGTGTTGCATTTTGTGAGATGTAGTGTTCTCTGCATCTGACTACAGCGTATAATGCAAACACTCTATCACCCGCAATGCACTGCATCAAAGTATATTCCCATACCCGATACTAGTATTCCACATCACTGCTGTGTTGCATTCTGTGAAATGTAGGGTTTATTGCATTATACTAGAATGTTTTTTACAAACATTACATCACTGCTGTGTTGCATTCTGTGAGATGTAGTGTTCTCTGCATCTGACTACAGCGTATAATGCAGACACTCTATCTCCCACAATGCACTGCAGCAGGGTATACTCCCGTGCCAGATATTATTATTCCAAATCTCTGCTGTATTGCATTCAGTGAGATGTTTTGTTCTCTGCATCTGACTACTCCTTATAATGCAGACACTCTATCTCCCACAATGCACTGCAGCATGGTATATTGCAGTACCAGACAATAATTTTCCACATCTCTGCTGTGTTGCATTCAGTGAGATGTAGTGTTCTCTGCATCTGACTACAGTGTATAATGCAGACACTCTATCTCCCACAATGCACTGCAGCAGGGTATATTCCAGTACCAGACAATAGTCTTCCATCTTTTTCCAGCTCTTCCACCTCATCTACTCCCAACAAGACATTGTACGACAATTGGCCAAACAGGTCGGGTGGCAGGACATCCTGACCAAACTGTACATCAAGGAGTCCTACGAGTCCCGACCCCGAAGCTTGAGCAGCCCTCTGTACGGGGAGACGGTGTGTCCTCTGAGGAGGATGGGCAGCAGCAAGGAGGGAGAGTCGGGGAGTTTCCTGGGGGAGGGGCAGCACGGATCGGGAGACCCCGCCTATCCGGATCCCGTCTTCCAGAACTTTGAGGCTCCCGACCTCGACTTCTCCGAAGGCTTTTCGGATCACTCCATGTCGCCGGCCGCCAAAGAGAAGCCCTTCCATGCTTACAACTTCAAGTCCTTCGACTCCTCAGACCGAGCGAGTCACTGCTCCTCCAACATGGTGGACGCGTCTGGGTCGGAGGACACCAGCTGCACGGACGCGCCTCCCTATGACAGTGTCTACCAGCCCCTCTCCCCCTTCTCCATGTCTCCATTCGATCTACGCTTGGATCTGGGAAGCGCCAGCTCCGCCATCACCATGGAGAGTGGGAACCAGACTCCGGGCAGCCAACCAGGGACCCCGTCACCTCTGGAGACCTTCAAACCCTTCCCAGGGATGCGGGCGAGGAAGAGCTCCAGCCTCTCCAATGTCCTGGATGAAAACAGCTACCAGGAAACTCTGCCCAGTGACACCATCTCCAACACCAGTAATCCGCAGGTAGGAACCCACCTGATGCTGGGGGAGAAGGTATTGTGCATGCTCATCTCAGGCTTGTATGTAGCTTCTCCATATTCCAGTGACGACACGCTTTACACCCCTCCAGCTGACGTCTGGCATTGTGCATGCTCATCTCAGGCTTGTATGTAGCTTCTCCATATTCCAGTGACGACGCGCTTTACACCCCTCCAGCTGACGTCTGGCATTGTGCATGCTCATCTCAGGCTTGTATGTAGCTTCTCCATATTCCAGTGACGACGCGCTTTACACCCCTCCAGCTGACGTCTGGCATTGTGCATGCTCATTTTAGACTTGTATATAGCTTCTTCACATTCCAGTGATGATGTGCTTTACACCCCTCCAGCTGACGTCTGGCATTGTGCATGCTGATCTCAGGCTTGTATATAGCTTCTCCACATTCCAGTGACGACGCGCTTTACACCCCTCCAGCTGACGTCTGGCATTGTGCATGCTCATCTCAGGCTTGTATATAGCTTCTCCACATTCCAGTGACGTCGCGCTTTACACCCCTCCAGCTGACGTCTGGCATTGTGCTTGCTGATCTTTGGTTCTGATGCCATGTATATACAATTTGCACCTTTGTAGTGGGTGATGTCATAGAGGATAGGTGCTTTCTACCCTCCATAGGCTTCACCATGCGCTGCCTTATCTTGCATGGTCTCCACTTGTACATCATATTAGCGACACAGGTGACCATGGCAGATGTAGTGGCATCGTATGACTGTGTGCCAGCTTTATAACCACAGCTCTTCAGTGTGACCCATACTGCTACCATTGTCCCTATGGAGAGTGCTTGATATTTTGCGCCTTTGCAGTCATTAGGAGGGGGTGCACATACTTTACTGGCTTTATAGCATGTGTTTCCAGATCATATAGTCCGTCCTGAAGTTGGAGGTTTGGGTGGATGTGCTCAAGGTTCTTCCTAATTCCAAGGTGTGCCCCATCATGGTCTATGTATTGTTCCTCCACCTCTGTGTTTACTTTTGTGGTTGTCCCCCAGCAGACACCGGAGGAAGAGCTCTGCAACCTTCTCACCAACAACATCTTCTCGGTCACCTGGAGAGGGGTGGAAGGTCAAGAGGACGTCGCCTGGAAGGAGCGAGGTCAAGTCTTCTCCGTCCTCACCAAGCTTGGCTCTGCCTGTGAACTAGTGAGACCCCCGGATGAGATCAAGAGGAGGTGAGTGAGCGCGACCACGAGGAATGGACCTCTCCGCAAACATGGAGGACGCACTCCGATTCCGCCTCTTGTTGTTTCCTCCGTAGCCTCCTGGAGATGATGTTAGAATCGGCGCTAACCGATATTAAGGAGGCGCCATCGTCCCCCAGCCTCTGCCCCAACGTACTCAAGCTCTTACGGCTCCTCCAAGATTTCCTGTTCTCTGAGGGCGACAGTAACAAAATCCTCTGGAGCGAGAAGGTGACTTCCTTAGATTTTGGGTCTTTGTTATATTTCCAGTCTGGTAGGAAGAGTCTCCCAACTGTTCAGGCTTATACTACTGGTAGGAAGCGTCTCCCACTGGTTCAGGGGCATACTGCTGGTAGGAAGCGTCTCCCACCGATTCAGGCTCATACTACTGGTAGGAAGAGTCTCCCAACTGTTCAGGCTTATACTACTGGTAGGAAAAGTCTCCCACTTGTTCAGGGGCATACTACTGGTAGGAAGTGTCTCCCACCCCTTCAGGCTTACTGCTGGTAGGAAGTCTCCCCCAGTTGTTCAGGCTCGTACTACTGGTAGGGAGAGTCTCCCACCTGTTCAGGCTCGTACTACTGGTAGGGAGAGTCTCCCACCTGTTCAGGCTCGTACTACTGGTAGGGAGAGTCTCCCACCTGTTCAGGCTCGAACTACTGGTAGGGAGAGTCTCCCACCTGTTCAGGCTCGTACTACTGGTAGGGAGAGTCTCCCACCTGTTCAGGCTCGTACTACTGGTAGGGAGAGTCTCCCACCTGTTCAGGCTCGTACTACTGGTAGGGAGATCTCCCCCCTGTTCAGGCTCGTACTACTGGTAGGGAGAGTCTCCCACCTGTTCAGCTCGTACTACTGGTAGGGAGAGTCTCCCACCTGTTCAGGCTCGTACTACTGGTAGGGAGAGTCTCCCACCTGTTCAGGCTCGTACTAAATGGTAGGGAGAGTCTCCCACCTGTTCAGGCTCGTACTACTGGTAGGGAGAGTCTCCCACCTGTTCAGGCTCGTACTACTGGTAGGGAGAGTCTCCCACCTGTTCAGGCTCGTACTACTGTTAGGGAGAGTCTCCCACCTGTTCAGGCTCGTACTACTGGTAGGGAGAGTCTCCCACCTGTTCAGGCTCGTACTACTGGTAGGGAGAGTCTCCACCTGTTCAGGCTCGTACTACTGGTAGGGAGAGTCTCCCACCAGTTCAGGCTCGTACTACTGGTAGGGAGAGTCTCCCACCTGTTCAGGCTCGTACTACTGGTAGGGAGAGTCTCCCACCTGTTTCAGGCTCGTACTACTGGTAGGGAGAGTCTCCCACCTGTTCAGGCTCGTACTACTGGTAGGGAGAGTCTCCCCCCCTGTTCAGGCTCGTACTACTGGTAGGGAGAGTCTCCCACCTGTTCAGGCTCGTACTACTGGTAGGGAGAGTCTCCCACCTGTTCAGGCTCGTACTACTGGTAGGAGTCATCTCTCCATCCATTCAGGCTCATTCTAATGGTAGGAAGAGTCTCCCACTTGTTTAGGGTACTGAGGGATGATGGGAGTAATATTCTGAATAGTGAGCAAAGACTTTAAAATATCTTAAAGGAGCAACACCATCAAAATTTTTATTTTCATGATCTAATCTTATCTGTCCCTTTCTAGAGAACAGAGTGATCATTCTGTCATTGCCTACTATTTGTAATGAAACTACATAGAGATAAGCAGCAGCTGCAGTAAAGTGAGATACATCTGCCCTGCTGATTCTATTGCTCTCGCTATTGCCCTTTTTTCCTAGCCTAATCCTTGTCCAGGGAACAATAGAGTGATCATTATGTCATTACCTAGTATTTGTAATAAGATTACATAGAGAAAAGCAGCACCAACCGTAAAGTGAGATCAGTCTGCCTGGCCATATAGTTTTTTTTTTTTTTTATCTCTATCACAGCTAAAGACAAACAATATTTGATATGTAATTTTTGGTTGCATAGGACTGCCTAAAAAAATGCTACCAAAATTTAAAAAACATTTTTTTTAAAGAATATTAGTTTTAAAAATGTCGTGAATGTCAGCAGTGTCTGGATTCAGCCATTTTTATATTTTGTCTTTACATTGCTGCTTCCTGGTTTATAAGGTGTTCATTTCCTGTCTTCTTAGATATTTGAAGGGGTCACAAACTTACTAGAGAAGCTGGATGTCTGGAATTATTTGGTAAATGGGACGTCGGACCTGAAGGAGATGGCTCAGATCGGCCTCCGGATCATCATCGGGTTCATCAAGTTAGAAGACCAACAGGTGAGGAAATAGTGGTACAATGTTAGGAGGGCAGAGACCACCAAAATAAGGAAAACCCCTGTAAAGACCAGCTGGGGACAATAATTGATACCATTGCCATGGACTTGATGGGGTGAGGGACACCATTGCCATGGACTTGATGGGGTGATGGACACCATTGCCATGGACTTGATGGGGTGATGGACACCATTGCCATGGACTTGATGGGGTGATGGACACCATTGCCATGGACTTGATGGGGTGATGGACACCATTGCCATGGACTTGATGGGGTGAGGGACACCATCGCCATGGACTGATGGGGTGATGACACCATTGCCAGGGACTTGATGGGGGTCTGGACCCCATTGCCATGGCCTTGCTGGGGTGAGGGACACCATCGCCATGGACTTGATGGGGTGATCGACACCATTGCCATGGACTTGATGGGGTGAGGGACACCATCGCCATGGACTTGATGGGGTGGGGGGACACCATTGCCATGGACTTGATGGGGTGAGGGACACCATTGCCATGGACTTGATGGGGTGAGGGAACACCATTGCCATGGACTTGATGGGGTGAGGGACACCATCGCCATGGACTTGATGGGGTGATCGACACCATTGCCATGGACTTGATGGGGTGAGGGACACCATCGCCATGGACTTGATGGGGTGAGGGACACCATCGCCATGGACTTGATGGGGTGAGGGACACCATCGCCATGGACTTGATGGGGTGAGGGACACCATCGCCATGGACTTGATGGGGTGAGGGACACCATTGCCATTTACTTGATGGGGTGAGGGACACCATTGCCATTTACTTGATGGGGTGATGGACACCATTGCCATTTACTTGATGGGGCGATGGACACCATTGCCATTTACTTGATGGGGCGATGGACACCATTGCCATTTACTTGATGGGGCGATGGACACCATTGCCATTTACTTGATGGGGCGGTGGACACCATTGCCATTTACTTGATGGGGCGGTGGACACCATTGTCATGGACTTGATGGGGTTATTGAAACCACTGTCATGGACTTGATGGTCTAATTGGCACCACTACCATGGACTTGATGGGGTTATTGAAACCACTGTCATGGACTTGATGAGGTTATTGACACCATTGCCATGGACTTGATGGTCTAATTGGCACCACTACCATGGACTTGATGGGGTGATTGATCCTTTTAGCATTGGCTTGATGGGATGATTGGCGGCATTTACTTGATGGGGTGATTGGCACCATTGGCATTGACTTTATAGGGTGATTGATCCGATTGGCGCTGACTTGTGACCTCTTCTCGTCAGATGCATTTATCGGCCTCTTCAAAGCTTCATGAAATCCTAAAATGCGCCACCGCCCTGAAGAAGGAGGAGGCTTGCTTCTTACTTGGGAATCTTCAGATCCCGCTCCTGAACTCTGCCAGTGCCAAATCGGAGACCTTCTTAGGGCTGGTGCCCATCATCCGGACGATCATGGACCAGTGTTACGAGTGCCTGCAGCTCCAGCAGCACCTGCCCTCCCTGCCCCCTACCAACGGGAGCCCGACCTTCCACGATGACCTCAGGAGGTTCTGCACCACCGCCGAGTGGAGACTCTTCATAGAGAAGCAGGTAAGAGGCGTCACCGGGATCCGCTGTAGGATCATCCTATTATAAAAAAGCTCTGCAGCTCTGCAATGCACCTTCCTTACCTCTTATAAAATCTCTGCTTGCTGGAAGTGAATGAGGCTTCAAAGCAATCCTAGCCTAGTCCAGCTTCCACAGCCTCGGGCAGGAGAGGGGTTTGTGCTCCTCACAGAGCATTGCCCGTCCTCTCTCTCCTTTAGAGAAGGGACATCAAGGACGATCCAAAGGTTGGATTGGAAATCGGCCTGGGTCAGTTTTGGGGCTTTTTGCCCCGTCCATTTGTATTGGCCCAACATTGGTCATTACAAACCTTACATATGACCCTCTTCATGACACCCCACAATGAGTACAGGGGAGCCCCTAAACACAGAGCTACTCACAAGTTCCCTCCCATCCCAAAAACTGCCACAGACGGTGTCCTGATGCCACTTGTCATGGTTGAGGCAGCTGCTGGGATGGGAGGGAAGCACGGGGACAGGTAGAGGTGAGTGTGTGGGGCATCCAGGAGACCGCTCTCTAGAGTTTGAAAACTCTGCCCCTTCTTCATAGGGGTACGTCCATACGACGAGTAAAATTTTGCTCCTCAGATTCTGCCGACGCGTTTTCAACTAGAGTTTCACATGGTAATTGCTGTGGCTTGAGGGTTGGTTTTTTTAGGGTCAGTATCGCAGTTTACAGTCAGGAACAGGTCTTGTTAATCTCTGTGGTTTTGGGTGCGGCCGTGCAGTAAAAAGCACATACGAGTGTTTGGGGGCGCATTTTACACAAGGATTTTGTAGTCCTCCCCATTGACATCAATGGTAAAATTTAAAAAATAAAAGCGACTGCCGAAAATTTGCGTTGTATGAGCTTCTAGTGAGGTCAATGGGGGGGGGGAATTTACTCAGACGAGGATATCCAATGGGAATCCGCGGGGACGGAGCGTAAGGGTTCGTCCATACGGCACACATAGAATACGGTCGGGCTCTGACTTAGAGTCCGACCAGTAGTTTAGCGTTTTTGGCTGTGTTTTATGGACTTAGCCGCTACCTTAAACAGTTTCTGCTGTAAATCTGGGGGAAGAATGTGCACGATCCCATTTTTCTGAAATCCGACCGTCAGAAAATCCAAGGTGTGTAGACTACAGTTGGGTTCTTTCTATTGAAGTTTATGGGGATGGTGGACGGTCGGTTTTTAGACGGTTTCAAACCCAAAAACCAAATGACAATCCAACGTTAAAACCAGCACTGTGTTCTCCATTCTCCTCTATGGCAGTTCCCAGTACAGGGGAGCGCTGTGTTCTCCATTCTGTTCTATCGGAGTTCCCAGTACAGGGGAGTGCTGTGTTCTCCATTCTCCTCTATGGCAGTTCCCAGTACAGGGGAGCGCCGTGTTCTCCATTCTCCTCTATGGGAGTTCCCAGTACAGGGGAGCGCCGTGTTCTCCATTCTGTTCTATGGGAGTTCCCAGTACAGGGGAGCGCTGTGTCTCCATTCTGTTCTATGGGAGTTCCCAGTACAGGGGAGCGCTGTGTTCTCCATTCTCCTCTATGGCAGTTCCCACTACAGGGGAGCGCCGTGTTCTCCATTCTGTTCTATGGGAGTTCCCACTACAGGGGAGCGCTGTATTCTCCATTCTGTTCTATGGGAGTTCCTACTACAGGGGAGCGCTGTATTCTCCATTCTGTTCTATGGCAGTTCCCAGTACAGGGGAGCGCCGTGTTCTCCATTCTGTTCTATGGGAGTTCCCAGTACAGGGGAGCGCTGCGTTCTCCATTCTCCTCTATGGGAGTTCCCAGTACAGGGGAGCGCCGTGTTCTCCATTCTGTTCTATGGTAGTTCCCAGTACTGGGAGCGCTGTGTTCTCCATTCTCCTCTATGGGAGTTTCCAGTACAGGGGAGCGCTGTGTTCTCCATTCTCCTCTATGGCAGTTCCCAGTACAGGGGAGCGCCGTATTCTCCATTCTGTTCTATGGGAGTTCCCACTACAGGGGAGCGCTGTATTCTCCATTCTGTTCTATGGGAGTTCCCATACAGGGGAGTGCCGTGTTCTCCATTCTGTTCTAAGGGAGTTCCCAGTACAGGGGAGCGCTGTGTTCTCCATTCTGTTCTATGGGAGTTTCCAGTACAGGGGAGCGCTGTGTTCTCCATTCGGTTCTATTGGGGTTCCCAGTACAGGGGAGCTCTGTGTTCTCCATTCTCCTCTATGGGAGTTCCCAGTACAGGGAAGTGCTGTATTCTCCATTCTGTTCTATGGGAGTTCCCATACAGGGGAGCGCCGTGTTCTCCATTCTGTTCTATGGGAGTTCCCAGTACAGGGGAGCGCTGTGTTCTCCATTCTGTTCTATGGGAGTTCCCAGTACAGGGGAGCGCTGTGTTCCCCATTCTCCTCTATGGGAGTTCCCAGTACAGGGGAGCGCTGTGTTCTCCATTCTGTTCTATGGGAGTTTCCCATACATGGGGAGCGCTGTATTATCCATTCTGTTCTATGGGAGTTCCCAGTACAGGGGAGCGCTGTGTTCTCCATTCTGTTCTAAGGGAGTTCCCAGTACAGGGGAGCGCTGTCTTCTCCATTCTCCTCTATGGGAGTTCCCAGTACAGGGGAGCGCTGTCTTCTCCATTCTCCTCTATGGGAGTTCCCAGTACAGAGGAGCACTGTCTTCTCCATTCTCCTCTATGGGAGTTTCCAGTACAGGGGCGCACTATGTTCTCTATTCTCCTCTATGGGAGTTCCCAGTATCGATATGCCATTAAAGTCTATGGTGGGGGCCCCCTTTAAGGGTGTGTCGTCCTGTACAGATTTCAGGGCTTACGTCTGTTTTCATTGTCCCCGGTCCCTGCTCGCGTTCATATATTGACACCTGCAGAGAGGTCACTTTCTCCGCCGTCTCCTGTATTCCAGCACACGGGGCGCAGCCTCAGGGTTTGGGTTCCCCTTGCGTGCGGCAGGAGAGGTGCCGCTGGGGCACTTTATTTTGGCTTCTGTACAATAGCAGAGCGCAGGGCGGACAGTGCGGGTCACGTTGAGATTTCCTTCCGGTTCTGCCTTCATGTGGAGGATTTCGGCGCTTTCAGACGCGGCTCCTTCTCCCACCAGGTCCAGCCGACCATGGAGCAACTAGAAAGGGAAACCTTCGCCAAGAGCCACGACCAGATGTCGTCCTTCTGGAACTCCTGCTACGATGCCCTGATGAGCAGCTCCCTGAGGAGGGAGAGTGAGAAGGGGGAGAGCCGGGGCAAGTACCAGGTATGAGGTCCAGGATCCGGGCAGAATCACATCCTGCCTGCATTCACAAATCTGCTGTTACATCATGTTACCCTCCAGTTACAACCAGAGCTGCATTCACAAACTTGCAGTTACATCCTGGCTTACACTCTAGTCACAACTACAGCTGTGTTCACAATTCTGCAGTTACATCATGTTACCCTCCAACCACAACCAGAGCTGCATTCACAATCCTGCAGTTACCTCTTGTTACCCTCCAACCACAACCAGAGCTGCATTCACAATCCTGCAGTTACATCCTGGCTTACACTCTAGTCACAACCACAGCTGCGTTCACAATTCTGCAGTTACATCATGTTTCCCTCCAGTTACAACCAGAGCTGCATTCACAAACTTGCAGTTACATCCTGGCTTACACTCTAGTCACAACTACAGCTGTGTTCACAATTCTGCAGTTACCTCTTGTTACCCTCCAACCACAACCAGAGCTGCATTCACAATCCTGCAGTTACATCATGTTACCCTCCAACTACAACCAGAGCTGCGTTCACAATCCTGCAGTTACATCATGTTTCCCTCCAGTTACAAGAGCTGCATTCACAAATTTGCAGTTACATCCTTGCTTACACTCTAGTCACAACCAGAGCTGTGTTCACAATTCTGCAGTTATATCTTGGTACCCTCCAACCACAACCAGAGCTGCTTTCACAATCCTGCAGTTACATCATGTTACCCTCCAACTACAACCAGAACTGCGTTCACAATTCTGCAGTTGCATCATGCCTTATCCTCCAGCCACAACTAGAGCTGCAATCACAATTCTTCAGTTACATGATTTCTTATACTCCAGTCACATTCAGAGCTGCATTTACAATTTTGCATCCACATTATACTTATAATCCAGTCATAACCAAAGCAGTCTTCACAATACTTCATCCACATTGTGGCCTATACTCCAGTCACAACCAGAGCTGCATTCACAAATCTGCAGGCACATCAGGTCTTATCCTTCAGCCACAACCAGAGCAGCATTCACAATTCTGCAGTTACGATTTCTTATACTCCATTCACATCCAGAGCTGCATTCACAATTCTGCATTCTTACACTTCTGTCACATCCAGAGCTGCAGTCACAATTCTGCAGTTACGATTTCTTATACTCTTACACTCGCAACCAGAGCTGTCTTTACAGTTCTCCATCCACATTATGGCTTATACTCCAGTCGCAGCCAAAGCTGCATTCACAGTACTGCTTATACTTAAATCACAGTCAGAGCTGCATTCACATTGTCTTATACTCCAGTTACAACCTTAGCTACACTCGCTATACTGCATTCACCTTATAGCTTATACTCCAATTACAGCCAGAGCTGTATTCACAATCCTGCAGTTATGTTGTGTCTTATGCTCCAGTCACAGCCAGAGCTGCATTCATTCCTGAGAAGTGTAAAACTTTGAGTCGTGCTGGTTTCCCTTCTTTAACGTTCCCGCTGATAAGACGCGTCGCTGTGACTTGTGGTTTCCTCCTGTCTGACGCCGTCTCCCCCCTTCGCGCAGGAGCTGCTGCTGGAGCCCGTCCTGAAGAGGATCCGCAGTGAGAACCAGCGCTACAACAGCGTCCTGAAGCAGATTAACAGCCACCACAGCGCCGTCCTGAGGCAGTGGAAGTCCCTGCTGCGGCTGCTGACGGGGCCCCGCGGGGCCTGGGCCGACCCGTGAGTCTGGGGCTGGGCACAGGGTATCGCAGGCTGCACTTGTATGTGATTCGTTGGGAGTGGTGTCCATTGTCGCTGGTGGGGGGGTGCCTGTGAGGTGCTGCCGCCCGAATCCGCTGTCATTCCCTGTCTGTCCTGTAGGGGGCCCGCGGAGGTGAGATGGAAGCTGTCCAGCGCTGAGACATATTCCAGGATGAGGCTGAAGTTGGTGCCCAATTACCAGTTTGATGCGCACACCGAGGCCAGCGCCCTCCGCGACAACCTGGGTGAGGCCCGCACTCCGGGGCAGGTTCAGGGGCGGTGGGACGGGCGCGTTCTTATTGGATGTGTGTGTTCTGCTCCCTCCTCCCTGCAGGTACTGACCCCAACCAGGCCCTGGCCGATTCCTTCCCACTCGCTGTTGCCAAGGAGGCGAAAGTGAACGAACAAGAAGACGACCAGCTGGCCGAAGAAGACCTGCAGAACATTTACCAGTGAGTATAGAACACTCCCATCATCCGACACACAATGTATCGCGCCCATCATCGGACACACAATGTATCACTCCCAGCATCCGACACAATTTATCGCTCCCAGCATCCGACACAATGTATCGCTCCCATCATCGGACACACAATGTATCGCTCCCATCATCCGACACACAATGTATCGCGCCCATCATCGGACACACAATGTATCGCTCCCATCATCCGACACACAATGTATCGCTCCCAGCATCCGACACACACTGTATCGCTCCCATTAGCAGACACAATGTATCGCTCCCAGCATCCGACACACAATGTATCGCTCCCAGCATCCGACACACAATGTATCGCTCCCAGCATCCGACACACAATGTATCGCTCCCAGCATGCGACACACAGTGTATCGCCCCAGCATCGACACACAATGTATCGCTCCCACATCCGGCACACAATGTATCGCTCCCATCATTGGACACACAATGTATCACTCCCAGCATGCGAACACACAATGTATCGCTCCCACATCGACACACAATGTATCGCTCCCATCATGCGACACACAATGTATCGCTCCCACATCGCGACACACAATGTATCGCTCCAGCATGCGACGACACAATGTATCGCTCCCAGCATGCGACACACATGTATCGCTCCCAGCATGCGGCACACAATGTATCCCTCCCATCATCCGACACACAATGTATCGCTCCCAGCATCCGACACAATGTATCGCTCCCAGCATCCGACACAATGTATCGCTCCCATCATCCGACACACAATGTATCGCTCCCAGCATCCGACACAATGTATCGCTCCCAGCATCCGACACACAATGTATCGCTCCCAGCATCCGACACACAATGTATCGCTCCCAGCATGCGACACACAATGTATCACTCCCATCATCCGACACACAATGTATCGCTCCCAGCATCCGACACACAATGTATCGCTCCCAGCATCCGACACACAATGTATCGCTCCCTGGCATGCGACACCACAATGTATCGCTCCCGTCATCCGACACACACAATGTATCGCTCCCGCATGCGACACACAATGTATCGCTCCCAGCATGCGACACACAATGTATCGCTCCCGCATGCGACACCAATGTATCGCTCCCGCATGCGACACACAATGTATCGCTCCCGCATGCTACACCACAATGTTATCGCTCCCCATCGACACACAGTATCGCTCCCAGCATCCGACACACAATGTATCGCTCCCAGCATCCGACACACAATGTATCGCTCCCAGCATCCGACACACAATGTATCGCTCCCATCATCCGACACAATGTATCGCTCCCAGCATCCGACACACAATGTATCGCTCCAGCAACCGACACTACAATGTAATCGCTCCCAGCATCGGACACACAATGTATCACTCCCATCATCCGACACACAATGTATCGCTCCCAGCATCCGACACAATGTATCGCTCCCATCATCCGACACACAATGTAAATCTGCTCCCAGCATCCTACCACTATGTATCGCTCCAGCATCCGACACACAATGTATCGATCCCCAGCATGCGACACACAATGTAGCGATCCCAGCATGCGACACACAATGGCATCTGCTCCAGCATGCGACACACATGCATCGCGCCCAGCATGCGACACACAATGCATCGCGCCCAGCATGCGACACACAATGCATCGCGCCCATCATCCGACACACAATGCATCGCGCCCATCATCCGACACAATGTATCGCTCCCATTAAAAAAAAAAAAATAAATCATCCCTGACCCCAGCTGCTCACATCTAACACCCCATCACACACAATGGTATTCACTCCCCTCATCATTCCTGACCCAGAGCTCAAAATCTAATCTACTACACACACGAATGTATCACACCCATCATCCCTGACCCCAAGAGCTCACATCTAATCTCCCTATCACCACACAATAACCACTCCCATCATCCCTGACCTCAGGAGCCACAATCTAATCTCCCTATCACACACAATGTATCACTTCCATCATCCCTGTGTTTGCCACCTCCCCCCCCCCCCACCCCCCTCCTCTGTATCGGTGTGTAAACTTCGTCCTGTGACCTCCTTGTGTCGCGCAGTGTGGAGATCAAGGAGCAGAGCCAGCGGGAGAAGCTGGTGTTTTCGGAGGACTGCGAACTCATCACCATCGTGGCCGTTATCCCCGGGCGCCTGGAGGTCACCACGCAGCACATTTACTTCTATGACCTCAGCAGCGAGAAGGAGGAGACGGAGGAAGGTAAGACCGCGCTAGAGTGCAAGCTCCGCTGCCGACTGTATAGAGGGTATAACCCCCTCAACCAAACAGCCGTACCTGTACTTCCAAAGTGTGTGAGGGGGGTATGGAGCGGGCTGAGGCGCGGTTGGATAGAACCGGCCATTACTGCTGCTGTCTGGGTCTTAAAAATATTTTTAAAAAAATAAATAAATATTGAGGAGGTGTTCACACGAAATCTTGTGGGATATATTTCGCTGAAATACGCCCCAAACAATGTTCAACACGCCTGTCATAGTCCTTGTTGTAAAATACGCGCCATTATTCATGGCTGATTGCGCTGCGTATTTGCATCAAATTTACACACTTGCATTCACGTAATTTCAACAGCACAACCAGCACGGATTGCGGCGTGTACGTATGTGCGCTGCAATACAGCCTAAGGGCTTGTTCACACAACGTTTTCGTGATCCATTTTACGGATCCGCAACACGGATCTAACAATTGTCAGTGTGATTAACATTGCTTTCAATGGCAAAAGCGCATCCTGGTTCACACAGGATCGCCAATTTATTATTTTATTAAATAAAATTATTTGGGGATGCGCTTTTCGGATCCGTTTAAGAATTGACCATGTCCATTTCTACTTGCGTTTTACGCAAGTGAAATCCCCATAGGAAACAATGGAGTGCGCTTTTGGAGCCTGAAAAACGGATCCAAAAAACGCAACATACATTTGGGTATGTTTTGGATACCGAAAGCGCATCTGAAAAACGCATTGGCTTTAAATTTGTAGTGTAATACACTAAATCGGCCGCTAGAGGTCTCATTTGATGTAGAAGCGCTGAACTTTAGTAACCTATTGTGGAAAGGTGTAAAGTAAGAGGAAATCCAATAGATGGCACGTATAGAATGGGTGTTTATAGAAATTATAGAAGTTTTTAATAATTCTGTACTAAAAAAAAACTGGGGCTTTGTCTAATTCAAAACAAAATAAAAATGTGATGGTTATAGGTTTAAACTCATGTAAAATATGGAAATATGGATTTCCTCTTCTAGCCACTTTTCCCACAATAAGGTTACTAAAGATTCAAATAGTGCTTTCTCAAATGAGACCGATTTAGTGTATTACATTAAAAGATTCTACCTTTTCAAACTCCTCTGTGGATGGTATCATTTGTGATTAATTGTTAATACTTAATAACTAATAATCATTATTAACTAATAATTATTATTAATAATTGATAACTAATAATTATTAGGGTTGGGAGTAGTTAGGGTTAGGTTAAATCATTAATTGTAAATTAATAATTATCAAAAGGGTGTATTTGGTCTTGGAATAGGTTAAATTAATAGTTAATTAATTTGAAAGAAAAGGCATTGAAACTGGAATCCGAAAACGCAACAAAAAAAACGCATGCAAAACGCGTCCAAAACGCATCAGCTGCTGCGTTTTTGGATACGTTTTTTTTGCAGTTTTCTTCTGGTGGTAAACGGATCCAAAACGTTGAGTGAACAAGCCCTAAAAGCTTAAAAAAAAAAAGCAAAATGTTAAAATGAGATCAAATTCAAAGAAATCTTAATATTAAAAAATAGTAAATATTAAAAGGTCAAACACCGATAAAAATATGAAAAATAAAAAAATATTAAATATTAAAAGTGCAATAAAAATATTAAAAAATAATAAATATTAAAAGTTCAAAATGATAAATATGAAAATAATGTAAAAAAAAATAAAAATTGTTAAAAATGAATACAAATAATATTAAAAAAATACTAAATGTTAAAAGTTCAACCCAGCCCCCTTTTTGCCATTTTTTAATTAATAATAAAAAAAAGTGACTCCTAACTCGTATTACCGCGTCGGTAAAAGTCTGGTCTATTAAAATAGAACATGATATATCCTGTACGGTGAACACCAGAAAAGAAAAAAAATTCCCAGCCCCCAAAAAATCATTGCATTTTGCTTCACCAAAAAATTGGAATGAAAAATGATCAAAAAGGTCGCCTAAATCGAGCCCTTATTCGTAGCTATAAAAAACAAAAAATTTTTTGCAGAAAATAGCGCTGCAGCGGAAATTTTGATAACCGAAAATTTTAAAAAAATAAATAAAATGCTAAAGCAGAGCGAAAACTCAACAAATGTGGTGTCACCAGAATCGTCCCGTCCTCCAGAGAACATTTAACACATATTTATTTATATCCACCAGTAAATACCATAAAAATGAAACTGCCGCAAAAATGGCGCAATTGCGGTTTTTTTCACGTTCCACCCCATCATGGAATTTTTGGGGGGGTTTCTAAGTTCCTTACATGGTGCAGTCAGTGGCACCATTAAAAAGTGCATCTTGTCTTGTAGAAAATAAACCTTATACACCTATATAGGTGGAAAACTAAAAAAAAAAAGTTATGGCTCTTGAAAGACGGGGAGAAAAAAACAAGAACAAAAAAAATCTGAAAATGGCTTCATTCTGAAGGGGTTCATCAGCAGCTAATGATGGGCGCCCCGTGATATCATCACATGACCTCCACCGCTCATAGTCTCCAGAATTGTAGAGCCTTATACAATGAGATTGAAGGCTTCTTACAGTGATCTATATTCACTGACAGCAAGCAGAGAGCTGGGAATGGAAATACATATCCTCCTCCTTCTCTCCTTGTGTCCAGGTATCGGGTACGACTTTAAGCGCCCCCTGTCGCAGCTCCGTGAAGTCCACCTGCGGCGGTACAACCTCCGGAGATCCGCCCTGGAATTCTTCTTCATCGACCAGGCCAATTACTTCGTCAACTTCAAGAAGAAGGTAATTATGATATCACAGGTTAAGGAGAAGGGGATTATGACATCACGGGGGAAGGAGAAGGCGGTTATGACATCACCGGGTAAGGAGAAGGCGGTTATGACATCACCGGGTAAGGAGAAGGCGGTTATGACATCACCGGGTAAGGAGAAGGCGGTTCTGACATCACCGGGTAAGGAGAAGGTGGATTATGACATCACCGGGGAAGGAGAAGGCGGTTATGACATCGCCGGTGAAGGAAAGGCGTTATGCATACCGGAAGGAGAAGGCGGTTAATGAACAACACGGGGTGAATGAGAAGGGGATTATGGACATCACAGGGAAGGATAAGGGGAATTAATGCGATCAAGGGGGAAGGAGGAGGGGATTATGACATCACTAGGGGTAAGAAGGTGCTTATGACATCATCATTTGGTAAGGAGGAGGTGATTATGACATCATCGGGTAAGATGAAGGTGATTATGACATCATTGGTTGCTACCTAAACAGGACGGATTCTCCAGAAACCTCCCACCTCACCATGAAGGGAGGCAAACCAACGCAGCCGTCAGTATATGGTTGCCACCTTAGGGCAATGATAAATCTGTCATAAGCTCTCCTGCTCCCCCTAGTGCCAGGGAGAGGAACAAAGCAACAAACTCAGTCGCTTTTCCGGTCGTCTTGCAGGTCAGAAACGCGGTGTATTCCCGGATCCTGGGCTTAAACCCCCCTAATCAGCTCTTATTCGGCAGACGGTCCCCACAGGAGCTTCTCCAGGTCTCGGGGCTTACCCAGGTAAGTGACCCAGGACCCGGCCGGTGATATGTTCTATAGCGACACCAGAGGCGGGGGAATCGCGTAGATCTTACTTTGATCAGTAATATGGAAGCTTAGTTTATCCGCCGATCGCTAGAAAGGACTTAACCCTTTCATTACTGTACACAGGGCTTGAATTATAAGGTAAAAAATTTGTCTTCATGCACTTGTGCATCTAACGGGGGCGCCTTCGTGTAGTTTTGCATCGAAGCAGGGACGCCTTTGTGCAATTCACATTAATGGCTGAAAGCCTAACCAGGTTGATGACCGGCTGAAAAAAAAAATCCCCATAATGGTTTGACGTTTGAACTGGGTCCCAGCCTATGTTTATAGCCAGGTTTAGGTGTTATGTGTATGGGCCCCTTGTTGGCAGTGGGGGCATCTTGAATGCATAGAGTTTCCTAACACAGAAACCTTTATGCAATTTTACATTCAAAAGTAATGTTTTTATAAAAAAAAAATGCAGTGCGCAGAGATGTCGTCCATGACTTGTGTCCTCTCTCTGTAGAAATGGGTGTGGAGGGAGATCTCAAACTTTGAGTACCTCATGCAGTTGAACACGATCGCTGGAAGAACGTACAATGACCTGTCGCAGTATCCTGTGGTGAGTGCACAACCTTCTGTCCTTACTGTGTATATGACCCTCAGAGCTGCATTCACAATTCTGCCGGCTGATCCCTGCTAGGTTTTATGATACAATACTTCACAGGTTGCTGGTTTATACATCATGAACTACAGCTGCTTCCAAACTGCCTCCGACGGGGCTCTGGTGGCGGGGGCTAGCCTCCGACGGGGCTCTGGTGCCGGGGGCTAGCCTCCGACGGGGCTCTGGTGCCGGGGGCGAGCCTCCGACGGGGCTCTGGTGCCGGGGGCGAGCCTCCGACGGGGCTCTGGTGCCGGGGGCGAGCCTCCGACGGGGCTCTGGTGCCGGGGGCGAGCCTCCGACGGGGCTCTGGTGCCGGGGGCGAGCCTCCGAAGGGGCTCTGGTAACCGCTGTGAGATACAGCCAACAACCACTGCTAGCAGTCAAGATAAAAGGTAGCACCAGTCTTCACCATTTAACTGTTTAGATGCCACATTACACATGACCACGGCATCAGCGATTATAAAATGGGGCCGTGGCACATTGCGACCCCGGAACGCCCCTCTGTGATATGGTTGTGGGGGTGCCGTTTGGTTGCCATTTTAGCCAGACACTACCTGAAGGATTCCGTACCTGCCAGGTTACTACATTTATTACAGCGAGCCATAACCTGGTGATGAATAAGAAGCCTATATATAGATAAAGGTCATCAGCGCATAGGACAAATGATCCAACACTGGTCCAACGTTGTCCAAAAAGTCTGACGTAGTCCATTGTAGTGCAGCAACTACAATGGACAATAGTTCAGTTAAAAGTAGATCTTGTCCTTTGGATAGCTACAATTCTGCATAGGTTAAAGCTCACCAGAGGCCAGCAGTATACTGAATGCAGCTTTGGATGTGATTGGAGTAGATCTCCGTACTCTTTCCCTCAGTATATCACATACGGCTTTACTCTCTAGTTTCCGTGGATACTGCGAGATTATGTTTCTGAAACCCTGGACCTGAATAATCCGGAAGTTTTCCGTGACCTCTCCAAACCAATTGGAGTAGTGAATGAGCGGCACGCGCGGGAGGTGAAAGAGAAGTGAGTAGTGAGGCTAACCCTCATCATTGCTGACGGTCTCCCGCGTATGCGCAGGATTACTGAACATGATGATTTTTGCATTGTCCTGACAGGGGTGCGGATGTTGACCCCTCTCTGTGTTTCCTCCACAGGTACGAGAGCTTCGAGGACCCCACAGGGACCGTGGACAAGTTTCATTATGGAACCCACTACTCCAACGCGGCGGGAGTGATGCATTACATGATCCGGATGGAGCCGTTCACCACCCTGCACATCCAGCTGCAGAGCGGCAGGTGGGGGGGCGGCCGGCGCGCGCTCTGCCCGCGGGGTCGTTTGTCTCCGCAGTTTGGTCATTGCTTTCCCCCCCCCTTCTTCAGGTTTGATTGCTCGGATCGGCAGTTCCACTCCATCCCCGCCGCCTGGCAGGCCCGCATGGAGAACCCTGTGGACGTCAAGGAGCTGATCCCAGAGTTCTTCTATTTTCCCGAATTCCTGGAGAATAAGAATGGTGTGTGGGGGAGGGGAAATTGGCGGAGGCCTCCATGCATGGGGGGAGAGGGGAAGGAGATGGTGGAGGCCTCCATGCATGGGTCTCAAGGGAGTGAGGATCTTGGGGGGGAGGAAGGACCCGTGTGTGGGAGGTCTCGCGGGTGGGCGGGTCCCGTGTGTGGGATTCGGGGGTGGGCGGGGGGGAGTGGGAGAGAATGGTCCACATAATGGGGCTTGGGGTTGTGGACTCCCAAGTGGGGGGGGGGGGGGGGGGGGGGGGGTGGGACATCCTCCCATGTGTGAGGAACTCAGGGGAGGGATCTACCTGTGGAACAGGGCACTTTTTTGGGATTTGAGGGGAGGCCTCAATATGTGGGGCTTGGGAAGGGCTCCTTGTTGGGGATTTGGTGGGAGGACCCCATGTCGGAGGGACTCGGGGGGGGGGGGTGGCATGGGGGGATTTCGGGGGAGACTCCAGAGTATAACATAATCACACCGCTCCTCCCTTTGCGTCCCCCAGGCTTCGATCTGGGCTGTCTGCAGATCTCCAATGGGAAGGTGGGTGATGTGGTGTTACCGCGCTGGGCCTCGTCCCGGGAGGACTTCATCTACAAGCACAGGCAGGCGCTGGTGAGTTCCCTTCCCCCCGCACGGTTTTGTATGGGGGGCCCCGGATTGGTAATAAAGCACCTGGGGCTCCCCCCCCCCCCAGGAATCGGAGTACGTCTTTCACATTTATGAAGGATAAACTATTTTTGGTCAAGCAGAGGGGGGGCGGGGGAAAACGCGAAGTGTTTTATTACTGCACGTATGAAGGTGAGAGGAGGAGGGGGACACCCCTGTGTCGGGGGATTTGGGGTGGGGGCCTCGGGGGTCCTCACAGCTCCAGAACGTTTCCTGGAGAGGTTATATCTTCTCACAGCTCTCTCTGTTTTGGGCAGGTGTGGTGGACTTGGACGCGATTGCAGATGAGACGGAGAGGAAAGCTTTAGAGGGAATCATCAGTAACTTTGGGCAGACCCCCTGCCAGCTCCTCAAGGTATCGTGTACAGTTTATAGGATATGGCAGACACGCACATGGTATATAGCTCTCACATCTTCACCAGTTCTTCCCTTATTGAGGACCAATTTTCCTATAGAGGCTCCTCCCCATTAGAAGCCCCTCCCTGCTTTTGAGGCCCTTTCTTCTTATGGAAGCTCCTATTGAAGCTCCTTCCACATTGAAGCTCATCCCGCTATTGAAGCTTCCCCCTCCTATTAAGGCTCCACCCCTATTGAAGCTCCTTTCCCCTTTTGAGGCTCTTCCAACCAATTGAGGCTCTTATTGAAGCTCTTCCCACCTGTTCAAGCGTATCCATCCTGTTGATTCCCCTCCCGCCTATTAAGGCTCCACCCCAAATTGAAGCTTCTCCCTCCTTTTGAGGCCCTTTCCTCCTATTGAGGCTCTTCTCCCTTAGAGGCTCCACCTGCTATTGAAGCGCCTCCCTCCTCTTGAGGTTCTTCTCTCTTATTGAAGCTCCTCCCAAATGTTCAAGCTTATCCCTCCTATTGATTCCCCACCTTCATGTTGAGGCTGCACCCCAATTGAAGCTCCTCTATCCTTTTGGGGCCCTTCCCACATATTAAGGCTCTTCTCCTTTAGAGGTCCCAACTCCTATTGAAGCTCCTCCCTCATTTTGAGGCTCGTCCCTCTTCTTGAAGCTCTTCCCTCTTCTTGAAGCTCTTCCCTCATTTTGAGGCTCTTCCCTCATTTTGAGGCTCTTCCTCTTATGAAGCCCCTCCCTCATTTTGATGCTCCTCCCTCATTTTGATGCCCCTCCCTCATTTTGATGCTCCTCCCTCATTTTGAGGCCCCTCCCTCATTTTGAGGCTCCTCCCTCTTATTGAGGCTCTTCCCTCTTATTGAGGCTCTTCCCTCTTCTTAAAGCTCCTCCCTTATTTTGATGCTCTTCCCTCTTATTGAAGCTCCTCCCTCTATTTGTGGCCCTTCCCTCCTTTAAAGGCTCCTCTCTTTTAGAGGCCCCACCCCCACTTGAAGCTCCCCCTCCTTTTGAGGCCATTCCCTCCTATTAAGGCTCTTCTCCTTTAGAGGCCTCACTTCCTATTGATGCTCTTCCCTCTTATTGAAGCTCCTCCCTCCTCTTGAGGCCCTTCCCTCACTCCCCATTTTCACATCTTTTTTTTCCACTTAGATGTTTAGTTTCTTGCAGTTTCTCTCCTTTCGTCCCTTCTGTGATATAATTACTCTGTGCTGATACTGCTGAGCTCGTGCTTGCACACAGGAGCCAATCAGAACAAGTAGAGCTGCAGTATCAGAAATGGGGGGAGCAATAGAGTAGCAGTCTGAGCCAGTAGTAAGACCAAATTTGGACTACTACAGACCCCAATAGACAGTGCAGCCGAGCCGGAGTCACTGATCAGAGCTGGGAGGGATCGTCTGTAAGGTTTCTGAGTGTGACCATAGGTTTATACACCGCTAGTTTATCCTTTTAAATGTTTTTATATCCATTTCCAAATACTGATTTGCACCATGTCTTCTGCTCCGGTTACATCCAGAGCTGCATTCAGCTTGATTTTACCTATCACCCAGCAGAGAGATGTGAATGCATAGAACCAATGGAATACAGTGCAGCTTTGGCTGTGACTAGAGCTTTACCAGTTCCTGACTGGGTCAACTACCCTCCCCCCTCTCCTGACCAGATATATTTTGAGGGTTTGAATGCGGTATACATAAGGTTTAATTTTTACATTTTTCTGTAACTTTTTAATTCAACTATTTTTGTGAATTATCATAAAACAGAATATTAATAAAAAGGTCTGTTTTTTCACGTTTTTTATCATTTTATTTTTTAACAGCAAAAGTGGCGCTAAAATTAGTTTTGTAATTGAGTCATTTTTCCGTAACGGGCGTTTATATATAGCTGATATAAGATTTTAGGCTGCTTGGGGGCGGTGCTAAAAGTTATGGTTTGGAATGTGTGTTTTTTGTGTTTTTTAAATAATAATTTTTTATTATGTAGCTTTTAAATTAGACTTTTTTTTTTTACTACTTATATGATCAGAAAAAAATCTAATTTAAAAATGACAAAATAAATTAAATATTATAGAAAAAAAAACACTAACACTAATATTCTCTGTTATTGTATAATTAAAAAAATTATTATTATAACATCCCAAATCACAACTTTTAGGTCCCGCCCACACCAACCCCACAACTACCCCAGGGATCTTAAAATTTCTGATCACCTTTAAATAAATGCCCGTGACAGAAACGTGACTCAATTACAAAACTTATTTTAGTGCCACTTTTGCTGTTAAAAAAAAAAAAATTTAAATTATATTTTATTTAAAATGTTAATTTTTTTTAAATATTCCTTTTTTTAATTATGCAACTTTTACAGTAGACTTTTTTTCTATTTTCTCCTGTATAATTAAAAAAAATTACAAAATAAAAATATTAAATATTGTGGAAAAAAACACTAACATCCCAAATCATGGCTTTTAGTCCTGCCCCAGAGGATCACAATATTTTATATCACCTAGAAATGACTCAATTACAAAACTTATTTTAGCGCCAATTTTGCTGTTAAAAAATTACATTTATTTATATGATTTAAAAAAATAGTTTTGAAATGTTAATTTTTTAAAATATTCTTTTTTAATTATGCAACTTCTCCTGTATAATTGAAAAAATTACAGAATAAAAATATTAAGTATTGTGAAAAAAACACTAACTTCCCAAATCATGACTTTTAGTCCTGCCCCATATTTTAGTGCCACTTTTGCTGTTAAAAAAATTAATTAATAAAAAATTTGAAAAACAGTTTTTTTTTTTTTTTTTTACTATTGTCTCTATGATTAAAAAATAAAGTCCCTTTTACAAAACAGATCTTTTTTTTTTTACATAGGTGATATAAAGTTTTTAGATCCTCGGGACGGGGCTGAAAGTTGTGGTTTGTTTACTGTTTTTTTTAATTACATTTAAAATTTAAATTTTTCATATTGTGCACATCATAGAATCAAAAGAATACCTTTGGGGGTATTTTTATGTAACTTTTTTTGCTAATTTACCCAGTAGTTAATAAATTCCTTCTCTGTAGGAGCCTCACCCGCCGCGGCTGTCCGCAGAGCACACTGCCAGGAGACTCTCCAGGATGGACACGTACTCGCCCAATCTATTTGAGAAGTTGTCTGAACTGAAGCCGTTCTTCGTGGAGGTGAGGACGATGGATAAGCCATTACTGATACTCGCCCTCCAGGAAGGGGCTTATAGGGGCCACACAAATCACAGGTCATGCACTGGACCCCTCCTCCAAATATCCTGTGTCTGCTCACAATGGAGGGCCGATCATGCTCATGCCTGACCCTTCGTTCTGTACTATGGGAGTTCTCAGGAGAGGGGAGCGCTGTGTTCTCCATTCTGTTCTATGGGAGTTCCCGGTACAGGGGAGTGCTGTGTTCTCTCCATTCTCCTCTATGGGAGTTCTCAGTACAGGGGACGCTGTGTTTTCCCCTTCTGTTCTATGGGGAATTTTCCCCGGGACAGGGGAGCGCTGTGTTCTCCCCCTTTTTTGTTCTATGGGAGCTTCCTTTGGGGAGGCTGTGTTCTCTCCATTCTCCTCTATGGGAGTTCTCAGTACAGGGGAGCGCTGTGTTCTCCATTCTGTTACTATGGGAGTTCCCAGGACAGGGGCAGCGCTGTGCTCTCCATTCTGTTCTATGGCAGTTCCCAGGACAGGGCAGCGCTGTGCTCTCCATTCTGTTCTATGGCAGTTCCCAGGACAGGGGAGCGCTGTGTTCTCCATTCTGTTCTATGGGAGTTCCCGGTACAGGGGAGCGCTGTGTTCTCCATTCTGTTCTTTGGGAGCTTCCAGTACAGGGGAGCACTTTGTTTGAAGTCCTCAGAACTTTCATAGAACAGAATGGAGAGTTTGGTGCATTTGCAACCAGCTGTCCACTCTGAGCCAACACTTTTTTAGGCCCAAGACAGGTTTGGGGCTCACAGGTAGGACCTGCACCTATTAGGCTGACTCACAGGGTTGGTGTATTGTTTCCATGTTATGGGGCTTTGGTGTGGATGGTCGTAGGTGTTTATGAATCTTTCCTCACTGACTCCCATGTGTTCATCCCACAGGGTATGATGGAAGGGGTCCCGTTGGTCCAGGCTGTGGTCCCCAAACACCAGGCCCATTCTTTCATGACTCAGGGGTCTCCAGATGTGCTGGTGAGTCGTCCGTATGTGTCAGGAGGTCTTTGAGCCACAGATCCTCGTTCAGCTCTGGTGACCTCCCGCTCTCTCATCCTTCAGGTCACAGTTAGTGCGAATGGTCTTCTGGGCACTCACGGCTGGCTGCCCTATGACAAGAACTTCTCCAACTACTTTAGCTTCACCAAGGACCCCACCGTGTCCAACACCAAGTGAGTACGGGCTCCTCCGCCCTGTTTACCTTCCCAAGCAATCAGAGGGAGGGAGGTGGTGGAGTCAAGGGTGTCCCTCTAAAGGTAACGCGACCAAAGGCGGCTGAGCCTAACCCAGAAAAATGTATTTGCCAGAAGCAAGGATGACTCTCTCTATTTAATCCTTTCTAACGCAGTCTATTTTTTCCTCCTTTGTGTTCGTTCACATGTGTAGTAAGTTAATGGCGCATGCGCACTACATAAGCACAAAAACGGAAGAAAAAGCCAGAAGATGTTATGTATGCACCCGTGTAGTAGGTTAGCAGTGCATGTGTGCAACGTCAGCACAAAAAAGGGAATAAAAGCCATAAAATGTCCTGTATGCGCATGCAAAGTAAATGGCGCTTGCGTTTTACATCACAAAAAGGCAAAAGCCAGAAGATGTCCTGTATGTGCATGTGTAGCAGGTAAGCAGCGCATGCGTGCTACATCAACGCTAGAAAATGTTCTGTGTGCACATACAAAGTAAGTAAGTTTCTCCTGCGTATTGCATCAGCACAAAAACAGTGAATAAAAGCCAGAAGTTCTGTATGCGCATGCATAGTAAGTAAATGGCGCGTGCGTATTACATCAGCACAAAAAGGGCAAAGCCAGAAGATAGGTATGAAAAGCCCAAACTTGTTATAAAAATAAGAATGGCGAGTTTTCTGTATGCTGATGAGGGACCGCAAAATAGGGAATGAAAAGCCAGAAGATGTTATGCATCAGCATGCGTAGTAAGTAAACGGCGCATGCGTACTATAAGGTAGGATTATAAAATAGTAGTAAAATACAAGACTCTATTCATATACTGAATGAGACTTCTATATTGGATCGGTCAAGGATGAAATATTCGCTTGTCATTAGTGTAACCCTCACCCATTCATGAGTATCGCCCATTGGATGGGGTGGTCCTCCCTCCCCCCACCTCAGCCCTCTATAGCAGAGAGTGATGCCCTTGACTTTGCCATCATTGTGCAAGCGGTGTTGTATACAAGGCGGTGCAGCGTTACATAACCGTCTCTCTTTGTCTAGGACCCATCGCTTCCTCTCTGGACCCTTTGCCTTGGGCGCCGACTTGTCCTCTAGAATTCTGGTCGTGTCACATGATGCAAAGTTACTGTTCAGTGGTGGACACTGGGACAACAGCCTGCGTGTGACCTCTTTGAGTAGAGGAAAGGTCATCGGTCACACCAGCAGACATATCGGTAATTACCATGGATTCTCTGGGGTCTCTACTATTTTGTGTTCATGTATTGGCTATTAGAGCATTGGGGTTACAGTCTGATGACAAGGATCTGAGTGTCCCCTGGTCTGACCTGTCTTTTTTAATTCGGCAGATGTGGTGACATGTCTGGCTCTAGACCTGTGTGGCATTTACCTCATTTCTGGCTCTCGGGACACAACCTGTATGATCTGGGAGGTTCTGCAGCAGGTGAGGAGCCTTGTATTAGTGGTATATGGTACGATGACCATGTATTTTCTGGTTGGGCAGTATTAGTGGGATACGGTACATTGATGCCATGTTAATGGGATACAGTACATTGAGGATGTATTTTTCAGTTGGGTTGTATTAGTGGGATACGGTACATTGATGCCATGTTAATGGGATACAGCACATTGAGGATGTATTTTTCAGTTGGGTTGTATTAGTGGGATATAGTACATTAATTATTTTCTAGTTGGGCTGTATTAGTGGGGTATAGTACATTGCCAATTCCTATTCTGGTTGGGTTGTATTAGTGGTATATAGTACATTGACGATGTATTTTTTTGTTGGGCTGTATTAGTGGGTTACCGTACTTTGATGATGTATTTTCATTTGGGTTGTATTGGAAGAATATGGTACATTGACGATGTATTTTTTGGTTGCGATATAATAGTGGGATACAATACATTGAGGTTGTATTGTCCAGCGGGGCTCTATTAGAGGGATACGGTACATTAACGGTGTATTTTGTGGTTGGGTTGTAGTTGTGGGTCATGGTACATTGACGATGTATGGTCTTGGGGTTGTACTCAAGCACTGTTTCTCATCTCCAGTTCTCAAGCCCCACCAACAGGTCATGTTTTCAGGATTCCTTAGTAAATATAAGTAGACAGTTGATATAATTGTGGTCAGTGCATTCTATGTGATATCCTGAAAACATGATCTGGTGGTAGGTTTTGAGGACTGGAGTTGAGAAACACTGTATTAGAAGGATACGATACATTGACAATGTATTTTTTGGTTGGGCTGTAATAGTGGGATATGGTGCATTGACTATGTATTTTCCAGTTGGGCTTTATTAGTAGTATATGGTACATTGAGGGTGTATTGTCCAGTTGGGCTGTAATAGGGGGTTACGGTACATTGAGGATGTATTTTTCAGTTGGGTTGTATTAGTGGGATATAGTACATTGATGAAGTATTTTCTGGTTGGGCTGTATTAGTGGCGTACGGTACATTGACGATGTATTTTCTGTTTTGTATGTATTAGTGGGATATGGTACATTGAGGAGGTGTTGTCCAGTTGGGCTGTAATAGGGGGATACAGTACATTGCGGGTGCATTGTCGAGTTGGGCTGTATTAGAGGTATACGGTACATTGAGGGTGCACTGTGCAGATGGGCTGTCTTAGAGGGATAGGGTACAAGGAGGGTGCACTGTCCAGTGGGGCTGTATTAGGGGGATACGGTACATTGAGGATGTATTGTCCAGGTGGGCTGTATTAGAGGTATATGGTACATTGAGGCTGTATTGTCCAGTTGGGATGTAATAGGGGATTATGGTACATTGAGGGTGCACTGTCCAGTTGGGCAGTATTAGTGTAATACGGTACATTGAGGGTGCACTGTCCAGTTGGGCTGTATTAGAGGTATACGGTACATTGAGGGTGCACTGTCCAGTTGGGCTGTATTAGGGGGATATGGTACATTGAGGATGTATTGTCCAGGTGGGCTGTATTAGAGTTTTACGGTACATTGAGGCTGTATTGTCCAGTTGGGATGTATTAGTGGTTTACGGTACATTGAGGGTGCACTGTCCAGTTGGGCTGTATTAGGGGGATACGGTACATTGAGGGTGCACTGTCCGGTTTGCCAGTATTAGGGGGATACGGTACATTGAGGGTGTATTGTTCATTTGGGCTGTACTAGTGGGATACATTACATTGATGATGTATTTTCTTCTCCATTCAGGGTGGACTTTCTGCTGGATTGTCTCCTAAGCCCGTGCAGGTGTTGTACGGCCACAATGATGAGGTGACGTGTGTGGCCATAAGCACGGAGCTGGACATGGCTGCCTCTGGCTCCAAGGTCGGGTGATGTTCTGTGGCATCTCATGATGGCCCCCGGTCATGTCTCTCCATCCCCGTCAGTAGCATCTGTCTGTGAATAGAGAAGCACGTATCCATAAGACCCTGCGCCTGGCTCCTGTATACAGCTCTAGCTCTTCCTTATAGAGATGCACCATAAAGTTGTGTGGAGACTTGTAGGCCACGTATTGCACCATGGGAAATTATAACACTCATATAAGCTATAGGGAAAAAAGCTGGACTCTCTAGTGCCACCTATGGCTTAAAATGCCCAGTCACGTTCCTAGGCTCTGTTGGGTCGGATGTGACTGTAAGGGATGACACAACCAATAGGTGGCATTAGCATTTAACTTTTTTTTTACATCTCTGCTTGCTGTCAGTAAATGATTGTCTTGCTTACACCCACAGGCTTAAACTCTCTCCTGATCTGCTTGTCTCAGCAGAGGGTTTGTTACAATAGTTTTTTTTTAGTTTTTTTTCTAGTGAGAAAATCACGACAGCGCAAATCTCACTTCTGAGCTGTTACAGTTGAACTGCGCTAATACATTGTATAGGTCTGGAATCCAGGCTGTTTAGCTCACAGAGCATTGTCTACACTGGATACAATTGTCTCCACTTCTAAGCTGAGAGCAAGACCAGCTATGTACAATGTATCAGTCTGGAGTCCAGGCTGTTTAGCTCACAGAGCATTGTCTACACTGGATACATTTGTCTCCACTTCTCAGCTGAGAGCAGGACTAGCTCTGTACAATGTATCAGTCTGAAGTCCAGGCTGTCTAGCTCGGAGAGCATTGTCTAGACTCAATGCAGCTGTAGCAAAGCCTCCACTGTCAGAAGTACTTGGTCTGGACTGTAAGGGGTGTCATTT
The DNA here is from genome assembly GCA_025379985.1 of Phyllomedusa bahiana. NCBI lineage: Eukaryota > Metazoa > Chordata > Amphibia > Anura > Hylidae > Phyllomedusa > Phyllomedusa bahiana. Next base: position 141,041 of record JAODAL010004737.1, read on the forward strand.
CCAAAAGATGGCACTAGATAAACTATTTATCACATTTCTCTTTTTTTATTGTCTCTGCTTCTTTCAGCAAATGATAGTCTTGCTTACACCTTCTCCTGACCGACTTGTCGCAGCTGAGGCTTTGTTACAATTGTATTCAATGAACTGTAGAGCTCCTCAGCTCTTTTCCCAGAAGCCTTTGCTTTATGCAAAACAGTCAGTGAGGTCTGAGAGGCGATTTATTTGTGGCTCTCCCCATTCAGTGAACTAAACATAGTTCAACACCGTGAAAATCTTCCTATTTTCCTGATGGTTTGTTACAATGTATCAGTGCAGGTAAAATGTATCAGTCTGTAGTCCAGGCTGTTTAGCTCACAGAGCATTGTCTGCACTGGATGCAACTATAACAAACCCTCTGCTGTGAGAATTGTTAGGTATGCACTGGTTCCCAGTCTTTAGATGTCATCGGGATTTTTTTTCTATTCTCCAACAGCAAGCAAAGATCTTCTCTTTGGAAAGTTGTGGGGATGTGACATTGTGGTGATGTGACATTGTGGTGTCTTCCTGCAGGATGGGACGGTCATTGTGCACACCATCCGGCGGGGGCAGTTTATGAGGAGCATAAAGCCCCCCTGCGAGAGCTCGCTCCCCATGACCATCTCGCACCTCGCTGTGGGCCTGGAGGGGCAGATCGTCTTCCAGAGCACCATTGAGGGCAGGAGCTCTCTGAAGGTGAGGACTGTGATCCCTTCTGGGAAGCTGCCGTCACCCAGCTTTCCCAGAAGCAGATAAGTGGGGCTGTAAGTGTTCTGATTGTGTCTGCAGATCTCAGCGACTTCCTTCTTTGTAGGATAAGTTTGCGCTGCACCTGTACTCGGTCAATGGGAAGCATCTGTCCTCGGTGAGTCTGGACGAGCAGGTGTCCGCTCTGTGCGTCACTCAGGGCTTCGTGGTCCTCGGCACCGCACAGTGCTCGCTGCAGATACGGGACCTCCGCAGGTGAGAACTGCTCCGTATCCTGTCATGTTGCTATGTCCTCTCCTCTAGTCACATCCAAAGGCAGCGGCGCAGGTTAAAATTTTGCCACCCAGGGTTTAGCGTTGCTAAATTTTCCCGGCCTTTTTACAAACCACGCTCCCTTTTCAGGCAACACCTATTAAATAACTTAAAGGGGCTATCCAGGAGTTCAAAGATATCGTAGAACACTATCCTTAGATCCACTTTTTGCAGTGAGACTTTATGCTTGTGGGAATGTCAGTGGTTCTCCAGCATCTCCTTCCTACAAGTCCCAGACTGCATTGCAATCTAAGACTACCCTCCACAGTGATCAATGCTAAGGTCTATGTGTTGACATTAGTGTGTAAATCCTCCTCCCCAGCTCTGTACTGATAATGATGATTGCTAGGACTCATGAGGTACTATGCAAACTGTACAGACCTGCAGTTATCTTTTTCATGACAGCAGTGCACAGCCCCCCAGCTCTGAACTGCAGCCCTCTGCTCCCATTACTAAGTTCTGCCAGCAGGAGTCAAAGATAAAGTAACAGCTCCTCCTGCCCTGTAATTACTCTAATGTAATGACTTCTATTCACTTTCAAACCACAGGCTGGAAAGAGAGCATGCAGCCAGATAGGTCTCTGCTCGGGTCACACCCACTACAGGGTAGTGTTCCTGAGCTGAGCCAGGCTTCAAAGCACACGCACTGAGTGTGCTGTAACCTTCAGTGCGGCCATGTGAGCAATGAACATCACATGGTTTGCAGGGTTCAAAGGGAGGGAAGCACAGGGCTCTTTGCCTGGTTTTGCACAGCAGGACAGGTAAATAATTTTAATAAGTATGAAAGTGTAATATAATAAGCTGTTTCCCCAAAAATAAGACACCCCTGAAAATAAGACGTAGTGCATTTTTTTTAATGCAATTCAGAGTTTGGCTGCTTCTGCTGATGTTTGTGATGAAATCACTACAGTATATTAATACAAGTTGATGTTTTGTTCAACAATAAATGTGAATTATTGTTCATAGAATAAAAAGACATCCCCTAAAAATAAGTATTAGCTCATCTTTAGGAGCAAAAATGAATATAAGACACTGTCTTATTTTTGGGGAAACAGGGTACAGTTGTGAGCCCTATAACAAAAGGCTAGTCCTGGAGAACCCCTTCAAGTGTTTTATACATGGCTTGTTACAGACACGGCAACATCTCTTATCTGTATAGAGGTTTTTTTTTTTATAAACTTTTTTACTGGCAAATTATGGGTTTTGTGGGTTTTTTATCTGTTCACTTTTTTATATATATATATATATATATATATATATATATATATGTTTTTTTCACTTTTTTTGGGTCCCAATATTTCCCTATTGAGACTGTGCGATGGCTTGATCATTTTTTATATCTTATATCACTTTAAATCCCTTTTATATTATATTGTTTCACTTTATATCATTTTGACATTGCTTTTATAACCTTTATTTCACATTATATTGCTTTATATCCCTTTTATTTCACTTTATCACATTATATTGCTTTATATCCCTTTTATTTCACTTTATATCACATTATATTGACTTATATCCCTTTTATTTCACTTTATATCACATTATATTGCCTTATATCCCTTTTATTTCACTTTATATCACATTATATTGCCTGATATCCCTTTTATTTCACTTTATATCACATTATATTGCCTGATATCCCTTTTATTTCACTTTATATCACATTATATTCCCTTATATCCCTTTTATTTCACTTTATATCATTTTTATTTCACGTCCCATATTACTTCACATTGCATTTATATCAATTTACATTACTTTTACTACACTTTTATATCACATTACATTACTTCATATTATTTCTATGTAACTTTATATCACTTTGAAATAATTTTATACCACATATCACTTTATATCAATTTTATATAATTTTAATATAACATTATATTACTTTATATCCCTTTTCTCTCTTTTCATGTCGCATTTTACTTTGACATCACTTTATATTACTTTATATCTCATACATATACGTTTTATCCATTTTTGGCTATCGTGATATACTTATCCTACTTTTTTATCACGTATCCATTTTACACCACTTAATATTACTTTATCTCCCATTATATCACTTTATATTTCTTTTATCTCACATTGCGTCACTTTTACATCACTTTATATCACATCTTATGTTACATCATTTCATTGCTTTGCATCACTTTGTCATTGTTATATCACTTTATATTATTAGTGATATTACTGTTTTACGATGTATTATACTGTATGTGGCAAAGCTTCGTAGGCTTCTATACATGGAAGACCCCAAGGCCCATTGCTTGGCCTCTGGCTACCATCACAATGTTGGTCACCCTATGATTGGGTTGCAGGGATGCCCATGGGTGATAGAGGAAGCCCCTTCCCTCTCTTAACCACCTAGATGCTGCGGCGCGCGGGACGTGGAAAACTAGGGGGTTATCTAGCTCCATTCAGCTGTAGCGGGAGCCTTTCTGTATATTGCAGCCGATTTCTGCTGCGCCTGCGGCAACTGGGAGACGCACCAACTCTCCCAGTGGTCCGAGAGATTTAGCAAGTGTGCAGTCGGGGGGCACACCTTTCCCCGCTAGCTACGCCGCTGTCCACAGCTGCAGCCCTATTTGGCACATTGTAGGAGAGGTAATGATTACACAGTTAATACTTAAGTTAAAGAGTGTCTGTCAGGAAATTCCTGACTGATTCCAATGTCTAGTCAGCTGAATTGTGATTAAAGCTCTGGAGGTGACTAGAGTAGGAAACATGATATTAATCCAGGCTGATAGAGTAAACAGAGAATGAACAAAGTTACTGAACGTGATAGATTTATCCTTAAAAACTGGTGTCCTGCAACCAAGCTCCCTCCCTTCTCCGCAGCCTCAACCCGGCCGTCTCCCCCCGCCCCCCTGAAGGGCCCCCGTGCACTGCGTGCCGGGGACCCAAAAAAACAGCCACATCCTGGTGGGCCTGGACGACGGGAAGCTGATCGTGGTGGGAGCCGGACAACCCCTGGAGGTGAGTAGAAAGGAAAGTAAAGTAGTACAGTGACTGCACCGCAAATAGTGAGTGCAGTCTGGAGATAATACATGTGTAACTCAGGATCAGAAAAAGATAAGTAATTATTACAGACGCACCACAAAAAGTGAGCACAGCTCTGGAGATATACAGATTAATCAGGTCAACAAGATAAAATGATTACATTTACTGCACCACAGAAATGAGCGCAGCTCGAGATAATCAGGGGTAACTCAGGGCATAAAAGGAAAGAATGTTTGTGCAGTGACTGCACCACAAATACGAGTAAACTCGGGGGAAATACAGGGGTAACAAGGACAGACGGATAAGTAATGTACCAGGACTGCACCACAAATAGGAGGCAGCCCGGGGATAATACAGGGGGTAACCAGGACAGTACAGGGTAAAAATTTATGTACAGTGACTGCCCAGCAAAAATGAGCGCACCTGGAGGATAAAACGGAGAAAAAAAAGGATCATACAGGATAAGTAATGTATTCTGACTCCCAGAAATAGGGAAAACGAGCTCTGGAGGAAATACAGGAGTAACACAGGACTACAGGATAATAATGTATGTACAGTGACTGCACCCGCAAATAGTAGCCACTCTGGGGGAAAAATACAGGATGTAACTCAGGATCCGTACAGGAAAGTAATGTATGCACAGGGCTGCACCAGCAAAATGACGCAGCTCGGGAAATACAGCAGAAAACCCAAACATACAGGATAAGTAATGTATGTACAGTGAGCACCAGCAAAAGTGAGACAGCTCTGGGTATAAAAACAGGATGTAACCAGGACATACGGAAATAATTATGTACACAGTGACGCACCACAAATAGTGAGCGCAGCTCGGAGGGTAATACAGGGGTAACTCAGGGTCTACAGAGAAGTAATTATGCACAGTGACTGCACCACAGAAAAGTAGCGCAGCTCGGAGGAAATACAGGAGTAACCCAGGGCAACAGGGTAAGTAATGTAGTACAGTGACTGCACCACAAATAGCGAGCAGCTCTAGGGAAATACAGTAAACGTAATCAAAATTTTTTGAGTTGAGAACAGGACAATTCACCCGGAAGCTCTGGGCCCACAAAACGCAAATTCACAAATGTCTTCTGGGGGAAACCATCAGAGCACCGAGCCAAGTGATGGGGAAATTTTCTGTATGTAAGACCTCATGTGCCTGGCAGGAATCCTGTCTCCGGGACGTCGGGTGTTGACCCTTTTGGGTTGGGGGGGGGGTTGTCCCCGCACCCCTTAGGGCATCTGCTCCTCTCTCTAACCCCTTGGAGTCGGGGTCTGGAGTACTCCGAGGACCTGCACTCTCTACAAGCAATAACCATGGGACCGCTCCCCTATAATCAATGGGAGCCCCTCGCACCTTCTTACAGGAGAAACGGCCGCTTGCGTGTCTTGGGTTTTGTACATAGAGACTGATAGGAGGTCACCGGGCGCTGGGATTTCTTCATATTAGGCATTCCCTTGTTGGACGGCGGACGTGAGTCCCGTGCTCCGCTGAGGTCACCGCCGCTGCTGCTGCTCCGCGGGGCGGCCCTGTCTGCATCTGCTGCTCCGCGGGGCGGCCCTGTCTGCATCTGCTGCTCCGCGGGGCGGCCCTGTCTGCCTCCGGCTGCTCCGCGGGGCGGCCCTGTCTGCATCTGCTGCTCCGCGGGGCGGCCCCGTCTGCCTCCTGCTGCCGTTTTATCACGTTCCTGTATTTTTTAGGACTTTTGTAGTAAACACTGTAAGATATTTTATGTCCTGGGAGGAGGGAGCGGAGGTCGATCCCGGGGATCCGTTGTCCTCTGCTCGCCCGGCGCTGGTCGCCGCTGCCGTCTCTTTCCTGCTGCACTCACTCTATGGGAACACGTTACAAGGTTTCATAGCATTTCCTTCCTGTTACTGAAATTGGATTTATTCAGAATCTTTTTTTTTTTTTTTTTTTTTTGCACACAACCAAAATATGAGATTTTTCTTTGTCTTTTTGGACAAGGGAGCAGGACATACAATGCGCCAGATGGGAGAGGGACAGGAGGGGGGGGGCGGTTGGTGCATTGAATTGTTTACGGTTTGGTGTCGGTGACCAATTATGTATATGGTGATCTGGGTGCATTATGGGTATTTAATGAGGTGACTACTATTCTTGTCAGGTTCTGGGATCTTCTTAGTTTTGCACTATATTCTCCCAATTCTCACTCCTATGTAATACTACTGCTCCGATATATGCATTGAAATAGGGGTCTTGTTGAAGATACCTGATAACATTCCTGTATATGGGAGGGGGGAGCAGTCAGATCCTTTCACTTTTTAAAAAAAAAAAAAATGTTTGTATGGGGTGAGAATTTTTGGACTTCTTTGATAAGATTTTTTTGTCTTTTTTCACAAAGAAGTTTTTAAAACTTTTGTATAGGAAATCTCTGTTAAAAAAAACGGGGGACATTGCTGCACCCTTCCTGTTACTGTCCTGCGATGTTACGAATGTAGTATATTTTATGACATGCAGTAATGACCTTTGACACACTCTGTGCAATAAGTATTTCATTGATTTAAGGTGAGGGGGGGGTGTTTAAAAAGTTTTATGCAAAAAATTATAAGAGGGCAGGAAGACTGGTTTCTGTAAGGGTTGTGACCGGCTGGAGGTCAACCTGTGTGTACTGTAATGTTATATATGATGGGGCAATACCACTGCCTTGTATTGGAGATGGACCTGTATCTCTGGTTCCGGCATATATACCTGTTTCCTGGCCTGTATACCTTGTTCAGTGTTCCCAGTTTCAGGACCTGTATGCTGGGTTTTGGGCCTGTATCTCTGGTTCCAGGTCTATGTTCCCAGTTCCAGGACCTGTATACTGGGTATCTCTGGTTCTGGGCATTTATACCTGTTTCCGGGCCTGTATACCTAGTTCAATGTTCCCAGTTTCAGGACCCGTACACTGGGTTCTTGGCCTGTATCTCTGGTTCCAGGTCTATGTTCCCAGTTCCAAGACCTGTATAACTGGTTCTGGGCCAGTATCTCCCAGTTTAGGCCTTTATCCCTTGTTCTGTGCCTGCTTGCATGGAAGTGGAGGACTGGGGCATCAGGGCTTGCTGACAGTGAGGAAGATATTGTGCCTCTACTGTGGCTTGGTTTCCCCTCTATCAGACAAATCTGTGATTACGCCCCCTTATTAGTGATACAGGTTGTAGAAAAACGCCGGGGCCAAGGGATGTGAACGGCTGGAGATGAATCTATGTATACTGTATTATGTATGTTGGGTTGATACCACTGCCTTGTATTGGAGGTGGGCCTATATCGACCATTCTGGGCTTGTATACCTGGTACCGGGCCTATATTCCCAATTCTGGTCCTGTGTTCCCCAGACTCAGGCCCATATTCCTGATTACTGTCCTGTATCCCCCGTTCCAGCACTGTATGAACGGAAGAAGAGGACTCGGCATCATGTCTTGCTCACAGTGAAGAAGAGATTGTATCTTGCCCCCTATATCTCGGTTCCCCCTCTATCTGTGATTGCGCCCCCTTCTCAGTGATACCGCTCAGTGAATCTCCAGGGCCGCTGGGTAATTTAAGGTGAATTACTTTGGTAATTAAGCTGAGACTTCTTGTGAATCTGAACTTTCACCTTGCGTTCATAGACAGAGGGGACCGCGATGGGGTCAGCGCACACGCCACATGTAACATTGCTGTAATTGGTAACTGTGATGACGACTGATGGTGCGTTTCAAATGCTGAGGTCACATTTGGTTACACTTGTTATACTTCAGCTCAATATATTCACCGCTTTTCTTTGCCAGTCATCAGGGTTAAGCCCGATTTCTCTGTGGGGCACATTGGGTATTGTCGGAAAGTTGGTGCGATTACAGCGGCAGTGTCGCAGGCCCGTTTTTGGAGTCCATGGTTGCATTCCTGTGCTCAGCCCCAGCTTTATATGGAGGTCAGTTATAATAGATGATGGACATTGTTCAGCCGCGGTGCTGTGTACATATCTGGGGGTTAGGAGGATTCCGGAGGTCAGATGGGGCAGCACGGTTACTCAGCATATTGTTACGTTTCTTCCCAAGAGGCGCCGCACTTTTTCATAGCATTCCTTATCCTGGTTATTATGTTTCTTCTGATATCGTGGATCTTCTGGGACTTTATGTTCCCGGTTGAATTTAGATTTCCTTTAAGGAAAGCGATCCCCTCGAGTCAGTGCTTCCTGTCTGAACTTGGCGGCCATTGTGGACTCTTGGCTTGGGGGTGTCATGCCCTTCTCCTGTTGGTGGTAATCCTCCTGATCAAGCACAGTTCATTATGTTTGTATGAATCTTGCCTTAAACTTGAAGCTGTCGGCTCCGTACCGGACCTATGACTGTAATGTGGACAATAAAGATTGTTTTAAGAAAAAACTTTTCTATTAACATCCTGTGTCCTGTGTGTTTTATGAGCGGTGTTCTCAAGTTGTTACTAAACTACAACTCTCAGCATGCTCCGCCAGCCTGGTGATCAAAGAGGGGGATAAATATGGTACTGAAAGAATGAAAGGTCTTATAAGGGGTACAGCGATGGAGGCTGCAATCACCCCACCAAACCTACTGACGTACCCACCGTGCTACTCCTACCACAGCTTGAGATATAACCCATTGAGTCTGTCCTAAATATTAACCCCCAAACCAGTCACTGAAGACCTACCTCACACCTCTAAACCATTACCTCCACCTGTAGTAACCACCTAAGTGGTTACCTCAATACCAAGCTTCATCCCTTACTACCAGCACCCAACACCCTTAATCTCCAGTCCACTCCTGCACCTTCTATACTCTAACCCAAGTGATGTGTCTGCAGGTGGTGCAGAGGTAGCATCACTACTGGAGCCTGAGGGGGCCCAAAGGCCCATCTGCCCCATAAGGAGACACCTGTATTATAAATGGTACAAGGTAGGTGGGCGCCCTTTTACACATTTTGCATTGAGACCCAGAAGCTTTCAAGTTATGGCTTGGACAGGTCCACAGGGGAGCAAGGGAAACCTCCGGTGAGCACTTGGGCAGAGTAGACCTGGGGCTGCCTATCACGGAGAAAGGCAAAGTAAGAGCCATAAAATGAGAAGTCCACTGGTGGGCCCCAGGAATCGCCTCCCCCGGTGAGCACAAAGGATCAATTTCACTGGTGGGCCCAAGAATCCTCATCACAGAGGGGCCCTAGGACTCGACTCCACTGGTAGCTCCAAGAATCAACTCTACTGGTGGCTCCCAAGAATCATCTCCACTAGTGGGCCCCGAGAATCACCTCCACTGGAGGGCCCCGAGAATCACCTCCACTGGTGGCCCCCGAGAATCATCTCCACTGGTGGCCCCCGAGAATCATCTCCACTGGTGGCCCCAGAGAATCATCTCCACTGGTGGCCCCAGAGAATCATCTCCACTGGTGGCCCCAGAGAATCATCTCACCTGGTGGCCCCAGAGAATCATCTCCACTGGTGGCCCCAGAGAATCATCTCCACTGGTGGCCCCTGAGAATCATTTCCACTGGTGGGTCCCGAGAATCATCTCCACTGGTGGGTCCCGAGAATCATCTCCACTGGTGGGTCCCGAGAATCATCTCCACTGGTGGGTCCCGAGAATCATCTCCACTGGTGGGTCCCGAGAATCAGCTCCCCTGGTGGGCCCAGGAATCGTCTCCACGGGTGGGCCCCAGGAAGCACCTCCCCCGGTGAGCACAAAGGATCAATTTCACTGGTGGGCCCAAGAATCCTCTTCACTGGGGGGCCCTAGGACTCGACTCCACTGGTAGCTCCAAGAATCAACTCTACTGGTGGCTCCCAAGAATCAACTCTACTGGTGGCTCCCAAGAATCATCAACAATAGTGGGCCCCAATAATCAAATACACTGTTGGCCCCAAGAATCATCTCCACTGATAGGCCCCAAGAATCACCTCCACTGGTGGGTCTCAAGAATCATCTCCACTGATGGGCCCAATTTATCAACTCCGTGATGGGCCCCAAGAATCACCTCCACTGGTGGGTCTCAAGAATCAACCCCACTGATGGGCCCAATTTATCAACTCCGTGATGGGCCCCAAGAATCATCTCCACTGGTGGGCCCCAAGAATCATCTCCACTGGTGGGCCCCGAGAATCACCCCACGGGTGGCTCCAAAAACACCTCCACTGGGGGCCCAAAGAACACCCCCACGGGGGCTCAAAATGACTCCACGGTGGCCCCAAGAATAAACCCCATGAGGGGCCCCAATTTAAAAACCCCGGGAGGGGGCCCCGAAATCACCCCATGGGGGCCCCAAATCATCCCCCACTGGGGGGCCCCGAAAATCATTCCATGGGGGGCCCCGAGAATCCCTGGGGGCCCAAGAATCACCTCCACTGGGGCTCCAAAATCCCCCCTGGGGGGCCCCAAGAATCCCCTCAGGGTCCCAAGAATCACTCCACTTGGTGGGCCCAAAGAATCTCTCCACGGGTGGCCCCAAAAATCTTTCCCCAAATGGTAGCCTAAAATCAACCCCAAAGGGGGGCCCAAAACAATTTCCCACTGGTGGGCCCAAAATCAACCCCACTGGTGGGCCCCAAGAACAACTCCACGGTGGGCTCCAAAAAAAAACCCCATGGGGCCCCAAAAAAATCATCTCCAGGGTGGCCCCAAGAATCATCTCCAGGGTGGACCCCAAGAATCAACCCCACTGAGGACCCCAAGAATCAGTTCCACTGGTGAGCCCCAAGAATCAGCTCCACCGGTGGGCCACAAGAATCAGCTCCACCGGTGGGCCCCAAGAATCACTCCCCCGTGGGCCCAAAAATCACCTGCACCGGGGGGGGCCCCAAGAATCACCCCCATGGGGCCCCAAAACCCAACTCCACTGGTGGCCCAAAGAATCGCCCCCACGGGGGGCCCCCAAAGAATCACCCCACGGGTGGCCCCAAAATCAACCCAGGGTGGCCCTTCAGACCCGCTAACCCTATATTTCCCTTGGTCTCCACCCATCGTCCTTTGCCCTTTTGCCCTCGGGCAGTAGTTCCAGTGCCCCCTCTTGCCCTGTGAGTTGCCCACAGGTTTCCGTTAGGTTTGGGCTTCACAATGTTGGGGCAGTGGCGGCCTCGTTCTTTGGAGTAGACTCCTATAATAGCGTAGCATTAACCTTATTAGCCAATGGGGGGAGTAGAAACCATCACTACGGGTTTACATGCATTAAATGCTGTTAGCCCCCGGGGGCAGTGTGGGCCCAGTCCTTGCTGTGTGCATTATCATTATACCTTGTGATGTAATATAGAGAGTAGGAAAAAAACCCAAA